>PYSS01000063.1:0-48715 GCA_003049465.1 Magnaporthiopsis rhizophila | reverse complement strand
GGAAAAAAAAAAAAAAAAAAAAAAAAAAAAAAAAAAAAAAAAGCCAACACACATCCTGACGGGACTCGACGATGCACTAGGTTAGCACCTAAGTGAGGGGTATCAAGGGCTACCTACTTTTTAGCTCCATAGTGCCAGTCGGCTCCACAGTCCGCTTGCTTTCCAGAGGCTAGACCGAGCAGCGTCTGCTGCATCCAACTCTCTGCAGGATCCGGCGAGGGATTGAATGGGTCTCGGTAACGCCGCATCTCGAACCGAGCAAAGCACAGCTCTCTGATATCAGCCCCAGCGTCGGCCGTGGGTTGGTGGGGTGCACGGCGCGATGAGGGGAGAATTCAACCCTATCGCCCTTTTTTTTTTCTTCTTCCCAGAGGTCGGCCCGGTCCAGTTGAGGCGCAACGATAGGCTGCATTCTGTGGCTCTGCTCACGCAACTAGGACGGGGCGGGAAGACAACATAAACTACACCCCAACTGCAACGGGTTAGGCTGACCTGAATCGGGAAGGTGGTGCGAGCAAGAAACAGGCCTGTGGCACGCGATCCAACCAGAAGGCGGCGCTACCGGTATTGATTGACGATTCAACATGGCGAGCGAATGGATATGCCTGCAATTGACACTGGGCGATGTGACATTGAATTCGACCGACACTGAATTCAACTGACATTGCATTCAATAGAAAACAAAGGGAAGAGATTCGTGTCCCCGTGGAATCGCCCCTGTGCTGGCAAGATTTGTTTGTGTTTCCCCATGACTTGGCCTGGGTCGAGCTGGCGGGATGAATTTCGGTACTCGTACCGGCTGCTGACATGATAATCTATCTGCATGCTCCCTCCCTCGTGAAAGGACCTGCATTAGGCCGAACCCAAATGATGAGAAGGAGGGGGGCAGTCGTGTGGATTCGTTATCATGGGGATCCTTGCACAGCACAGTCGCCGCAGCCAACAAAACAACGCGTGGCAAAAGCAACCCATCCGTCACGATTAGAATAGATGCAGACCATTCGCCGCTGAATGTGTTGGGTGTAACAACACGAGACACAAACGGCATGCTGAGATTATTGCGGGTATCCTGTCCCTTGCTGACCGCAGAATTGGTCAAATCTTGATTTTTATTGTCCCAGCGCAGCAGCGATCTGGCTCTGAATAAGAAAGGATGGGAGACTCTCTCAGCTATACCCACCGGGATTGGTGAACTTGGAGGAGCTTGAAACGATGTGATGCTGAATGCGACAGACGGCTCGCCCAACCACCAACCAAGACGGGGAGAATGGGTTGAAACTCGAGTAGCATGGAGGTCCCGCGAAACAAGGCGCCGACACCACCTCAGTACCACTATGTACACTGTAAGCGTGCGGCCTTGATGCACACGCATCGTCCTTGTCGCAGACCAGAGCTTCATGCAATGAGACACTAAGCACCCTGGAACGGGACGACCAATGGAGGTGGTGCTTGTTTGCACATGTCTGTGCCGAAGTGATGCGGCGCATACGACCAGCAATGGCCGCCACCGGCACCAGCGCCGTCACCTGTGGCTGTGGACACATGAGCGTAGCGGCACGCAGTGCTGGACAAATGGACCTAAATAGGGGCAAGTGTGGCAGCTGGATACCACCAAAAGGCGGGATGCGCTATATACAGTGGGAGCGAGCGCCGTATCCAATTGAGCTGTACCAGCTTGAGGAGCTGATTCCTAAATTGGCAACCGAGCTTCTGGATGGGTCCCATTTTGGGTTTGTTCCATGCCACGGATCCATGTACGCTGGTCGCGGTGCGGGCCATGACGGAGGCAGAAGAATGGAAGAGGGATATCAAAAGAAAAGGGAAAAAAAAAAAAAAGAAGCGAAAAAAGAAGCGACAGAACAAAAAGCAAATTCACAGGATAGTCGACCTTAGGATTGAGGCCCTGCTGCTAGCGCGAGCCGTGCCGGTGTCTGAGCCTTTGGGGGCCGGGCTGTTGGTCTGCGCGTCGTGTGGTGTGCTGTCACGGCGGGCGGCTTCGCATCCCTGCTAGCCATTATGGATGTTTGCTCGCGCTTCCATCCCTGCAGGCCTGCAGAGAGAGGGGAGGACACCAGCATATGACCTTACCCGATTGGGTAAGGCGCACCGGTGGAGCGGAGGTACCTCGGGGCCAGGGCTCCTACGGCAAACCTCGCACCTTTAACCTGGTGCTTCTCAAGTCACTCGCATAGGCTAGCCCGCTGCAAAGACCAGACCCACGGCGGGGTGGATCCGTGGGACCCTGGGCGTGCCTGGGCAAGTACGGGAGCCCTTGTCCAATCTGCTCATTTCCACGGCGCCCCCATTGGGTCCTTGTTTCGGTTGCAGTGTCCCAGGCGCTCAATTGCAGCTCGATTGCGGCGCGGGTCTTGACTCGTCTAGTCCTCCTGGGGGCGCTGTGTGTGTGTGCCTGCCCTTGCCCGTTCGGCTTTGCTCCCCATTTTTTGATTTAATCCTTCCCCTATCTGCCCGCCTGCCTGCCGCCGGTTGTAGGGAACCACACGATCCCCTTCCCGGTTCCTCCCTCCCACTCCTCCTGCTCTTTCGCGCGAGGCCATTGAAAAGCAGCTAGGCTTCCGCAAAAAGCTCGACCGCCTGCGCCCGGCCACGGATTCGTCTTCCGATCGGCCCTGTCCACCAATTGGCGCGCTGCCTGCTCCTGGCCCTTCTCGCCGCCGCCTTCGAACCAGCCACGAACCGACCAACCAACCACCAGCATCGCCAGATTAAATGGTTGATTTGCATCGATAAACAACAACCCTCCTTCTCTCTCCCTCTGCCTCTCTCTTCACTGAAAGAAGAGGAGCCGTCGAACAGAGGTTGGATTGGGGACAAACAACAGCGAAGGTTTTTAAGCAAAAACAAAGAGGAAGAAAAAAAAACATAAAGACCACAAACGGCACTAGACGACCAGCCAACAAGCACCAATTATTCGGAAAAGCGACTATTTCACCGACCGCCCTCTGTCTCGGGACGCCGTCTCCATTCTTTGGGACATTTCTTGGCTGGCACCACCCGATCAGACGTTAAATCTTCTTATCACCAATTTCTCCAGCCGGTCAGTCGCTCCAGCCTGCTCTCTAATTTGCTTGTACTTCCTCTTCCACCCATCTCGCGCCACCCTCGTGTCGCCTCAGCACACCTCCCGCCTGTTTGCCCCCCTTACCGGTGTCCCACGGTCGTGCTCTCTGGCCCATTTTCCAGGGGCACAAGTTGCTGTGTTGCCTGCCACCGCCGCTTCTCGCCTCTACAGGTGATACCTTGCGCGTCACCTGGGGCCTCCTCTCTCAACATCTAATCACCCTTCTTTTGGAGCTGGCTCCCGAGCGTGTCTCACGCGTCCCGGCACTCCATTTATTCCAATCCGCTTCTTCGAATCTGTACCCGACCTACCGTGGAATAAAGACCTAGGCTGACCTCTCATTGATAGCCTCCCGACTCGGCTTGAGATTCATCTCTGTCTACCTTGTTGAGGGACGGCCTTCCGCACTCCGACACTCTTCCGTCCTCTGGAAACCCGCCGACCCACGTCTCTCGACAACGATGAGCGCCCCTGCAAACGAGAAGAAGGCGATCGCCGCGCCCGCGGCGGTCGCCGTACACACCACGCGGATACACGAAAAGTCGTCCAGCGAATCGATGGGCAGCCAGACGCTATCGCCCCCAAACGATAACGACAGGAGTCGGAGCGGCGTCGGGAGGTGCTCAGACGTCTCGACGCCAACGAGTGCGACCGCAAACCTGAACCCTTTCGACACCGACATCGAGGCCATGGCCATGCACCCAACCGACACGCGGGAACTCAGCCATCCACAGACGCGCTCGGGCCTTGTGCGCTGCTCAACAAATCTTGTGCGGGATGGTAGCAACCAGGACTGCCAAGTGTGGCCCGGCCGGGATCATTGGAAGACCAAGGCAAAGGCCCGCAAGCGGAAGAACGCGAGCTGCAACTGCCTCTCGAGCCTCAGCTACCGGAACCGCATGATTGTCAAGATTCTCATCGTTGTGCTCATCCTCTGCCTCGGCGTCGGCGTCGGCCTTGGTGTCAGCAGATCTCTCAACGCCAGGATCTGGACCGGCAACCAATAATAATGTCGGCCTGACATCACGATTCAAAAGCATCACACCATGGTTCTTGGAACCTGTTGTGCCATTTTTCTTCTTTCTCGCTGTCGTTTTCGGAGTCACCCTCCGCTTTGACCCATGTGGTGACAGTCCGTGAGCCTTTCCAACTCCTTCTCGTGTTTTACGCCCTCAAAATAGCACTCGCAATCTTGGTCAAGTTCTGTCAATTGACCCTATTCTTTTATTAGCAACAAGCAAGAGCGCCATATACATCGTTTCGTTACTTCACATCGACACACTATTTACTCTCGTTGCCGCGTCGGTCATTGCGCTGGGGCTTCACGATACCCCCACCAGTTTCGTGTTTTCTTCTCCGTCTCCCCAGCCTTCTCTCTTCTTTGCAAATATTGTATCGTCTACATAGAAGACGGCACCCCACGACTAAGGAGTGTTCAAGAGACATATGGTGTTTTTCTGTTTATCTTACCCTTTCTCTTCTTTGTTTCATTTTCCATCTTGTTCCTCTCTTGGGATTCTTGCATGGCGTTTTCTCTACAAAGGGATACACAGAACCGGCGTCTGGGATTCGCTTGTCTCCTTGGTCTATCACACACCCTGTACCTTGTGGCTTTGAGCTCATTCTTTCCCCTTCGGCCACGAACCATGATTCTGGCTAGTCATACTTGCTTGGATTTCCCCCACCATGTCGTTCCAGACCGGCAGCAGTATAGAAAGCAACGAATGGGGGAGGCGTGGGAGCGAGCAGCCCCTGCCCAGGGCTCGTCGCGGAGAGGGGGCAGCTAATAATGTGTCAGTGTTCCGAGTCTGGGGAGCCTGATCGTTTTTTGTTGTTCAAATTAGAGGAGGAGGAGGAGATCTAGCATATAGAACTTCTGCCAGATTGACCGTCGCATGGACGGAAGGGCAAACAAGGAAACCTGCCGCATAAAGGCATTGGACAAAACAAGCGCACGCATCCGTTTCTCTATTTTACTGGTCGGCTATGGTATGGTGTGGTATGCCTCTCAGAACTTGTCACCGTGGATCCCCTCTGTTAGAGGTTCAAGGGAGGCGAGAAGCGAGGCGAAAGAGCCGGGCTGGGGTGGCACGACGCACCCAAGAGCCCCTTCGACAGTGTTCCAAGGTACGGTAATTGCCGGTGCTCGGGACCGTGCACTGGTCTTCGCGACCTTGGGACAGGGCTGATGGGCACCAATCCTGGGCAATCGGATTGCCGGGAGTTTGCTCCCGACTCCTGTCTGTCTACCCACCTACTAGAGGACTACATGAGAAGTACATTATAATACATGGATGGTGGTGATCCACCCGATAGATGGATCCCGTCCGTGATCCAAACATGCCATTCTACTGTACCGTACATCCGTTAAACCCAAGCTCCGACTGACTGACTGACTGATCGACTGGATGTCTGAAAAGTGGCCTTGGCTCGGCCGGCTCTCTGGTCCCAGACCGATACATCCCCATGCAAAAGAAACTTTTCGTTCCCCCCTGGCAAATGTCCGTTGCACCATAGATGCCCATGTTTATCGCGCCAGAGTTGAGGGTTGCAGTTACATGGCATAAATGACGGGGCAAGATAGGGAAGAAAAAAAAAAAAAAAAAAAAAAAAAAGACGGACTGTGCGCGTCAGGTTGCTGTGGGTTCTCAGGAGATTGACATTGGGCAAATTTTAGCGTTCAATTTTTCGCTTCCATCGGATTTTATATACCGGTAGGTTCTCTCCTTTTCTTTGTGCGAGCATGTGTTTGTTTTGAATTTGTGACAGGAAACGTTAGCGGAAAGGGTTGGTACGCAGCACAACACCTAGGTACGGGAAGCTTTTTGAGTGGAGCAAAGGGGCTTAATTGTCATGATACCATGGGTGGGTGTCTGGCTCTTTTGAAAGTGGATTGTGAAATCGTTACCTACCCAAGTCGCAAAACGTAACAGAGACAGAGAGAGAAAGGTCGCGCAGGGTCGACAAGGATGGCAAAAAAGGTAACTAACCTACGTCAATATATCCTCTCGTTCTCGATGTTTTTTCCCCCGCCCAAGAAAGATGCTTTCTTCTCCTTGTCCTAATCGCAAAAAAAAAAAAAAAAAAAAAAATGAAATCCCATGATATCCCCAGAAAATCCTAGTCTAACAGAGGGAGGAAGTGTAGTGAGACACGAGCGGGGGCGCAAGGTCGGGCGGCTGTTGGCTTCGAATAGGTAAGATAGGCAGGTCGTATGGGCGTTTCTTTCTCATCGGCGAGATGATCCG
This sequence comes from Magnaporthiopsis rhizophila, assembly GCA_003049465.1. Lineage (NCBI taxonomy): Eukaryota > Fungi > Ascomycota > Sordariomycetes > Magnaporthales > Magnaporthaceae > Magnaporthiopsis > Magnaporthiopsis rhizophila. The sequence continues at coordinate 42,385 of PYSS01000063.1, read as the reverse complement.
CCATCGCCGCTTGGTCTCCAGTCTCTCCTCGTCGCGGGGAAGGCCGACTTTGGCTGCGGCGGCGGTGACGACGACGATGGTGGCTGGTGCGGCGCGCGTGTGAGCTCTCGGCACACGGACCTGCTGGAGCCAGCATCGGGCGGACTGGCACCGCTACCGCGTCTGGCCGACCTGCCGGGCCGGACGGTATCGGTCGAGTACCTGCTGCTCGTGTCGCCGTCGTAGCCGCCGCCGGTTCTGCCGTCCTGCTGCTGCTGCTCATGTCGCCGGTCGTGGCTGCTGCTGTTGCTGGCGGTGTTGTGCTGCCGGGCGGGCTCGCGGGTCTGGTGGTGGTAGGAGCGACGATGGCCATGGCCGCGGTTCTGCTGCGGCGGCTCCGAGGAGGAGCCTGGTGTTAGCAAGTCCCAGACACCGGTATCCTCCTGCTGCTGCTGACGACCGAGCTGCTGCCACACCTTTTCGCGATGCATGTCGGCCCTGGACTTGTACTGCTGCTGCTGCTGCTGCTGCTGCTGCTGCTGCTGCTGCGACTGCTGCGACTGCGACTCCGACTCCGACACCCAGGCGTTCTGCGCCCTCTGCATCTCCACCAGCTCCTCGGCCGCGGGGTCTGCGGCAGCGTCGTCGTTAACATCAGTAGAGCCCGCGGCGGTACTGCTGCTGCTGTTGCTGCCCGAGGCGACCACAACCAAGCCTTCTTCATCCGATGGCACGCGCCAGGGGAACGTGCGGACGTCCGAGAGGGCGGCGATGGTGGCGGCGACGCGGGGATCGACGGGACGGCGGGCGGCGCGGCGCTCGCTGATGACGGTGACGGCGACGGCGATGGCCCAGCCGACCGGGACGCCGACGCCGATGAGGATGTAGGCGGCCGTCCAGTCGGCGCCGGGTCTGCCTCCTCCTGGCGCGCCCATGACGGCTGCTGTGGGTTCCTTCTTTCTGTTCTTTGTGGGTGGGTGTGTGATTCCTCGGCTTGCCTTTTTTTCGGTACCTTTTTTGTGTTTTGGCTCCTGCGCGGATGGCGGTTTCTGCTGTTGGTGTTTGGGGCGGGTCAACAAACGGCGGGATGAAAAGGGAAGGAAGGAAGGAAGGAGGCAAAGAATGTGGGCGTGCAACTGGGTGTGGTGTGTGAGTGAATGGCGGTCGCTGTTCTTCTAGGTTGCTTCTCTGCCTCCTGCACCGTGAAGTGAGGTCGGGATCAGAGCAAAGTGAGAGCGATCAGGAAGGAGGGGGAACTGTCCGGCCTCCCCTATCTAGCTAGGTAGGTCGTCTTGCCGACCAAAAGGGACGAAGGCGCTTGCTCCTGCCCCTGCCGTCTGTTCTGTCGGCTGGCTTCCTTCCTTCTCTCGTCTGGACAAAGTCCGTCGACAGTCAAGCTCGGTCAGGATTGCCGGTTTCCCGTCGAGGATTGACGGCTTTCCCGCTGCTGGTGTGCCGTGGTGTGCTGGTTTGTGGGCCTGGTGAAACCTGCCACCAGCACGCGCGTGCCAGCCAGCACAAGGAGAGACGGAAAGCGAAGGATCAAGCAATTCCTTGATTGCCTGGTGACCACCAGACAGGCACCCAGGTCGCTGTCAGGTTGTTGGCGTTTCTTTGGCTGGAGAGAACCGACGGCATCTGATGACTTGGGATTGGTTGTGAGTGATTCAGCCTCGCTGCATGTGGAAGTCACTCTCTTTCCCGGGGTGGAGCGGGTATATAAACACTGTCTGCTCACCCGCATCCTCGAGTGTTTTGTGATTGACAAAGTGTCCAAGGAGCCAAAGGCTTTGTTGGGAGAGGACAAAGCTTTCATCACCCTGCCGCTTTGTTAGCATAGTGTGGCCTAGGAGGGAGACTCTGGTCGGTCCGTCACTGGAATGGAAGGAGTCCTTTCATGGTGTTCTTTCTGCTAGACTGGCACGCTGCCTGGATCCACCAGCAGTGACACGGGTTGAAGGCCCATGGGGGATTGGATGGATGTTCCCGCTCTCCACCGTTGCCGTGCCCTGATTCGATGATCTCTGCCTCCACCTGGTGTTGTTGGTCATTTCATAGCTACGACACCCTCGGCCCAACAACCAACAGCCATCACACTTTCACAATCCCAAGCGTTCTTGGCGACTTCACAGGCGGCTGGGGGAAGGCGACTGCGACCAGCGCGAGGTCGGCAAGTGCATCGGCCGGATCCGCAGGAACTACTCCTCCTCCTGTCCGCCGCGGTGAACATCGAGAACTCCTTTGTCGTCGACCGTCTCAGGGAGCTCCCGGATTGGTGCTTTGGCAAGGACCAGGCCGACAGGTTGGTCCAGCGCCATGCCTTCATGGAGAGGCGGGAGACGGGTGAGAAGCTCTGATATCACTCGGCCCGACCTATAGAAAGTCTTGGATGGTCGCGGTGGTCAGCGTGCTTCTTTACAGATTACCTGCCTGCCTTCACCCTTGCCTCTTTTTTGCCAAGAGGTATCAATGGTCTAGTCGTCGATGAGATTAGTAAGCGCAACCCAAGATGTATCCGCCACAACGTCAACCGGCTCCATGCCTAGATAGCCCCAACTTTACATGTGATTATCTCCTCATTAACATCTAGAAAACGAGCTTACGAGACACCGACTGCCGAAGCTGCGGTGGAGAGCAAAGACCAAGACAACATCACCCGAGATTTGAACGCCGAGACCATAGCTTGCGAGTGTCAGAAGGGTTTAATAATATTGGATAAGAGCTGAGACGAGCTAGCGTTCTCAGGGGGGAATCATCTATTGCAAAAGTCTAAGCAACGGTCATGGCTGTAGGGGTTTGCAGACCTTTTGAAACGGGCAAGGGAAAAAGTATGAAAAACACATTTGCAACGCCGCCTCGTGCATGATTATCGCCCTTCCGACTTTATTTTTTTTTTCGGGGCATATTGCCCCATTATCAGTTTTTCCTTCTTCTTTCTTTTTTTTTCTTTTTGCACCGTCATATCTCAAGTGTACAAGAAGACCGATTAGGCCATGCCCTCCTAGTTCTGGAAGGGCTTGTACGTCCTCTTGAGAATATACTGGTCCAGGGAGACGTCGCCCCACTCCTCCCACTCGTTCCATTGTGCTTCGGGCAATTTGCTGACGCCGTTGCGGCGCGCTGTCTTCATGACTTCGCGAGCAACAACCAGACTGGCACGCTGCACACGCTCAATTCGAGGGTAGATCAGGCCCTTGTGGATCTCCTCGGCGTTGAGGCAGTTGGAAAGCGCCTCGGCCGACGTGTAGATCATGTCGTCCGTCACCTGCGACACCTTGGCCAGGATGGCACCGAGGCCGATGCCGGGGAAGACGTAAACGTTGTTACCCTGGTTGGGCAGGTACGTGATGGCCTGGTCACCGCTCTTGACCGTGTAGGGAGAGAAGGGCGAGCCCGAGGCGAAGACGACGGTGCCGTCGGTCCAGTTGACGGCCTGCTCAAAGGTGCACTCGGCCTTGGTCAGGGGGTTGCTGAGCGGGAACAGGATAGGTCTCCTGCCGCGGCCGCTCGACTCGACCGAGGCCTTGAGACCGCGGACGATGGACTCTGTGAAGACGCCGAAGGTGGCCGTCAGGCCGATCAGAGCGCTCGGCTTGACATATTCAATGACCTGCTCCAGAGTCTGGAACTGGTGGCCGTTGTTGTCCCTGCGGGCAAAGTAGACCTTGTGGGCAGCGAGCTTGTCACCGCGGTCCATGGTGATCAGACCACGGCTGTCGACCAGGAAGAATTTGTCCTTGGCCTCCTGCTCCGACATGCCCCGCCTGGTGTAGTACTCCATCACTTGCTTGGCGACGCCAACACCGGCAGAGCCGGCACCCATGAAGACAAGGCGCTGCTCCTCAATAGGGACACCAGACAACTTGACAGCATTGATGTAGCCGGCCAGGACGACGGCACCAGTTCCCTGGATATCGTCGTTGAAGGCAGCGTTGTACTTGGTAGTGCGGTAGCGGTCAAGGTAGTCGAAGGCCTTCTCGCTCTGGAAGTCCTCGAACTGCACCACCATGTCGGGGTACACCTCCCTGACGGCCTGCATGAACTCGTCCATGAAGGCCTGCTCCGCCTCGAACGAGGGGCGCTTGGAGCGCAGACCCAGGTAGAGGGGATCCTTCAGGTTCTCCTCGTTGTTAGTGCCCGTATCCAGGACGATGGGCAGGGTCTTGGACGGGTCAATGCCGGCAGCCGCAGTGTAGAGCGAAAGCTTGCCAATCTGCACGTGGTGTGGGGCGTGTTAGTCCTGCGCGCTGCAGCCATGCGTTCTTGGCGGTTGGGGTGCACATGAAATACATGATCACGTGGGAGGGCTTTGTAAAAGAACGTACGGGAATGCCAACGCCATTGATGCCCAAGTCGCCCAGACCGAGAATACGCGAGCCGTCAGTTACGACGCAGATCTCGGGCTTGGGGTAGGGCCAGTTGGACAGGATGGTCTTCATGGACCGACGCTGCTTGATGGAGATGTACAGGGCCTCGGGCCTTGTATACAGGCTCGAGTACTGCAGGCAGACATCACCAATGGTCGGAGTGTAAACCAGGGGCATCAGCTCGCGGACGTTGTCCATGAGCAGGCGGAAGAAGAGGTCGACGTTTTGGTCCTTGAGAGACGACAGGTACAGGTACTTGTCGATGGGCGTTGACCTGGTGCGGATCATCTTCATGGCGCGCTCGCATTGGGTTTGCGGGCTCTCCATGACGTGGGGGATGAGTCCGGTAAGGTTCTTGGTAACGCGGTCCTCAGGAGCAAAGGACAGGCCTGTATGGAGATGGAGGTGAGGGCACGTCAGCAGCGCGCTCGGGACATTCATTAGACAAGACGGAGGGGACATGGCGACTCACCCTTGTTCCAGACCGGTTCCCTCAGAACCTGGTAGCCGGCGGCTTGAGACATTGGGACGTATTCCGTGGTGCGCATCTGGCGGACCTCGACGGCGTAGTTGGTTTGTGAGTAACCACGGAGTTGATCAAGACTGGCAACACGGATGCCCTCTTCGATGGCGGCAACGTCGACGGTGGATAAGGGGTTCATGGCGGACATTCTCCTGGCGGAGGAAATGGACATGCGATTAGATATAGAGGTGCGGGAGGATCCTGAGCGAGCTGAGCCGGCCGAGGAGGGAGAGGCGGATCTGGGGGTAGAGACGTCTGAGGATGAGGTACTGTAAGCATACGAGGCCATTGGGACCATTGCATGCAGCACAGCTGACCAACGGGCGAGACTGGTGCGGTCGGGGCGGATCGGAGATTGGGGTGCAGCAGCACGACCGTTCTTTTCAAGGGAGGGCTTCTTCTGTTGGGCGGCGCCCGGAGCGATGTTGGTGTGCAGGCGCCGTGGCCGAAGTGGATGGTATAGATGTGGGGGCGGTGGTGCGCTAATACCCAGATTAGCTTGCGTGGATCCTGGTCCTGGTGTGCTGCGGAAGCCTGAGCTTGAGCCTGAGACTGAGCCTGAGTCTGCGGTTGCCATGGACCATCGAGGCGTGGAAAAGCGCACGAGGACGCGAGAGTTTATCCTCTTTAAGAGCTTTTGGCCCGCAGGCCACCCAAGGGTTGCTGCCAGCCGCATCGTCAGGGTTTGCCCCCCGAACGTTGGGTCGCAGCTAGCCGGGACGTCGCTCGGGCCCCCGCAAGCAAAAGAGAAAAAATTCGATGGGGTCGTCTGCTCTGACAAGGCCCTGCTCGCCAGTTTCGTCCAGTGTTTCACCCCACCAGGAACCTGTGCCGCCCCAAAGACAACGGCAGTCTCGACGGAGCAACGCGACTTTTCCCCAAGTACTGTACAACCACCACGGCGTATGCACGCGCCGGCGAACGAAGCGGGCAACTGTCCGGGTCGCCGACATGATCCTTTTTCTTGTTTTCATCTTTTGCCGGTCAGATTTGTATTCGCTGCACAAGCGACACTCATCACCGTTTTCGTTTACGCGGGCCGGATTGAACTGTGTCAAATATTAAAAAAAAAAATAAAAAAAAAATAAAAAAAAAAAACATTTCAATGTTCTGGAAACCTTTTTCTTTTTTCCGGAGCCCAACCTGATGTTACCCGCCCTAGGTTGATTGGCTCCACCACGGAATCCCCTGCCGGGGCCGCCTTATCCGATTCTTTTTCTTATTCCATCAACGTCCCTCTGGACTGTCGTTTCCCTCCACAGGACGCTGTGGTTCTTCGCAATTTTCCAAGTGGACCGACTCGGTGAAGCAAATGGGAGTCGAGGCTACCATGGGCTTGTACGTAACCGAGCGAGAGACGCGAGGAGGCGTCCAGGATCCGTCTGGCCACGCCCACATCCGCCGGCCAGGGTGAGGTAAACAAAATCAACAGGGAGAGATAGCAGCAACAATCAGCTGGGCCCCCGGACTCGGAGCTCCGCAAGTGCGTGCCAAATGTCGGGATCCGACATGAGTCCAATGTTGTTGAACCTCGCCCTCGACATGCAGCGGACGGACGGACGGCCCAGCGCGGCGCTCGGTTCTACGTCACCAGGCTATCGCGATGTCAGACGTGCATCCCGGTCCCAACCCGGAAGTACAGGACCCTTGTCCAAATGGAAATGTTGGGGGAGCCCAAGGAGCGGTCTTTTGCTCTCCGAGCGTGCGCCGCCAAGTTCTGTCACCTCAACTTCCCAACATGCGCCCCAGAGCACGCGTCCTGTTACTCCTTCGAGCACTAGCTCGGTCTGAAGGGCCACGCCGTTTTGCACGACCTCGGACGTGCGTCCGGATTGTACGTAATTAGGTGGCCCGAAGAAAATATATCGGAACACCTGATATTAAAATAATAAGGAGTAAAAAGAAAAAGAAAAAGAAAAAAGGCCGTTCGGGCACCAGCAGCAGCAACGGGGAAATCCGTTGCAACTAGGGGCCCGAAGGAGGCACATCGCGATATCTTGTCGGTCTCAAGTGGCCTTGGCCAATCGGAGTTTCCTTAATTGAAATTTTGTCTCCACGGGCATCTTGCCTTGGCTGTCATCACTTCCCCTGGATGCCGAGGAGTCCACTTGGTCGGGCCCGCTGGAGCTCGAGCGTGCTTGTGCTTGTGCTTGTGCAGCCAGCCCAGCCCATGGCGCCCCGTACCGTCTCAGTTCCGCTCGCATCCCGTCCATCCTCCACTTCCAGGCTGAAAGCGCCCACGCCAAACTGACGGTTTTTGCGGGGGTCCAGTCCGGCTCCCTGCCATTGCTGGCGCGCGCGTGCTTTCCCCATTCCCCGGCCGCTGGCTGGAGGCTAGCGCCCGACTGTGTGACCGCGCTAGCAGACTAGCGATCGTCAAACCGGTCGGCGCAGGGGACATGTGATACACGGCTAGGACGAGACGGCCGAAAGGAAGATGGAAAACAAAAAGGGATGTCGAGGGCTTTCAGCTGGATTCGAACATGTGTGTAAGCCCCGAGACGGGTTGGCGGTCCTGCATTTCGCTCCAGTCCGCTTCCGAGTTTTCCCGGTGCAAAGTGACTAGGGTGGGGGCTAGGGGGTGCCTAAAAAAAAAAAAAAAAAAAAAAAAAAAAAAAGGGGGGGGGGGGGGGGGGGGGAAAAAAAAAAAAAAAAAAAAAAAAAAAAAAAAAGTGCAGCAAACAATATGGGTCGATCCAACGTCTAAACGCAGGCAGAGTTCAGACCGGACGAGTCTCCCGATTTTTTAGATGAGACGACGCGACGCTGGAATAGAATGGCGTGGACGACAACACGATAATTTCTCTTCTTACGATTTACCCACAAAGTTCAGGGAGCCGAAAATGGCGATGGCGGTGGCTACTGGCCAGTCCCCAGCCGGTAATGGATGAAGAAAATAAAGTAAAGGGGCAGAGAAACGCTCGCATGGATCTGATGCTGATACCACCGTAAAAGCCAGTGGACCTTTTGGCGGCCCCCTACCTCCACTCTCACATTTCAAATGCACACGAAGCTCTTTTCTTAGCTTAGGGCCGCGATCCACCAAGTGCTGACTTCGTGTCAAAACATCGCTTGTCTCCCACGGAGGAATGGCGATCGGTGGCCGTCACTTCCGGTCTTGCCCTCTTCCGCCATGGAGGTGTGTGCGTGTGTGTGTGTGTGTGTGTGTGTGGCTTCGCTTGCGACGTTCCATCGCCCTTTCAGGCCCGATCGAGCCGCGATCGACGCACGGGAGGTCCTGCTCCTGACTCACCTGGGCGCTTCTTCCTTCCTCTTTTCCCCTATATGCCTTAATGCTATTCCTCACTTTTCCCATTAACCCAATCAAGCCCATCTGCCTGTGACACTTTGTCCTCGGGGGCAAAAAGAGAGTCTGCGAAATCCTCCTTTAGGCTTGACGAACGGGTCCGTGCCGCGTCTGATCTGCACCAGATCGCAAACAACGGGCACGTAAGCTCCAGCGGGGCTGGAGGATGACTGCGCTGAACCACGCCCCGCGCTCGCCGTTAGTAAGGACGGGACATGTACCACAGGTGCTGCATAAAGATTGTGGCAGAAAGAGGAACAAGATGACACAACTGAGCTGGCTCGGCTGTCACGTCTGATCTCCAAGCATGCCGAGAAAATGTCCCCCTCCGTGTGAAATGTTCAATAGTTGGACTGTGTGTTAATGCCAATGCCGGGCATCCGAGAGGAGCTTGGGCCAACGAAGAGCGTGATGACGATATCAACCGCAATACCTGCGCGACGGATCGCACTTGAGCTTCTCCTTGTTGGGTGTGTGCCTCTGTTTCATACATAGACGTTTTGTTAAAGCTCTGGTACCGAATCGACCTCCATTGCTTGTTTGTTCCAACGGTTTGGGAGGTCTAGTCTCGAGTTCAGATGATCTGAGAGCAGAGGCCAATCACAGCTGCGGCGACATTCTAATTCGGGAAAGTGGGGTCCCATCTCGATGTTCTCCCTCGGTCCGGACCGCCTGCACCCATCAGACCATACCAATGCTGGCTGAGCGTGGAAATCCATAACACTCTAGCAGCCGGATGTGGTCAGGTGTTTATATATGCTGGAATCTTTGGTGATCGTGAGAGAGTGAGGGATGCGGACCAAGGTTTTGGGGCGTCACGGTACATCAGCAAACATGGCTCAATAGGTAACACTCGGACATAGGGATTTGGTTTATGGATAGAACGAAATGCCGACGACTCATTCCATTTATAAGTTGGGCACCGGAAAGGAACATGGTATCTAGCTATGACGCAGCTTAGTTTCCTTCCTATATTGAACACGCAGGTCCCCTCATGCGAAGGGGTTTGATACTTGGGTGCTGGTTTCGGATCACCGTTAACTTCACATCCGCAACCCGCCCGATGTGCGTACCTTGCAACCCATCCCGTCTGTGCGCTCGAGGCTCTATCGGCAGCAAGTGATCATTTAATAGGATATAAATGACTCAACGCTCCTTTCTTAACTGGCGCTCGACACAGCAGTCTGCCATTGGCCATGGTGGCTACTGCGACGAAAGACGTTGTCGGAGCTCTGGTACGCATCCGCATTGGCCGCGGACGGGAAGATGCCGGGCAGGTGTGCTTTAGAAAGCAACCCGACAAAGTATTTACCGAGCCATGAGTAGGACATCTTCTCGATAACCCTAATCATGAACGAGGTTCCAGATAGCATCCTCATCACACCTTGCGGATTGAGGCACTTGCATGACACGATAGGAATAGGTACGTTTGAGGGCCAGTATTAACCACTACAATTTGCGCTAGATATCATGAACAAGACTCGAATCTCTCATCGGAATCCTCCCTCGCCAGCCGAAGCGTAGCCAGAAAGCGACTTGTGGCGCACACAGCCATGGTTACGGGCCGCGGCTCAGTAGACCCAGAACTTGGCTTATTTGAGACGACCCAGCCGCCTGTCTCCGGGGCTGAAGCTGAAGAAGGACATGTTGAACACGGTGTAGACGAAGGGGGCGGGCAGGAAGACGAGCGTCACAAAAGCGAGGGCGTAATGGCCTCGTGGGCGCTGGGGAGCCATCTGGTGCAGATACCAAACTTGCGCAAGTGGCATGGTGTGTTTTCGAGGTCCTCCAACTCCGTTGTTTTCGTGGTAAAAGCGTTGCTGTGTCTACCGCGCTGACATGTTGATAGGACACCCCTCGCATCCCTCTCGAATGGTGATGACCTCACAAAGAAAAAAAAAAAAAAAAAAAAAAAAAAAAAAAAAAAAGAAGGCAACTGGCTAATGCCTGGCAGTCTTCTCTGAGAGTCAACAGAATTCTCCCCGCCGAGATGGCGCTCCTCCCACCATATCTGTGGGATGGTGAAAGTGCTGCTCAAAGGTATGCAGCATTCGGAGCAGCTCCGGATTTATCCGCGGAAGCAAAGCTTGGAAAAGTATGTTGTTAGCACACACAGGCATCGTACCTATCTGTCCAGGCTAGTCAACGAAGACAGTTGCTTACGGAGTGCCTTAGTGCAGACATGAATGACGTCCCGGACTATAGTCGCAAAGGCATTCTGGATCCTGAACAGATAAAACCGTCTCGGTGGGGGTCTTGTTGTCTGTTGGGGAAAAGTCGGCGCAAAGACGCGATCGACGTACACCGATCGATCCATGGGTCTCTGGCGAAGGCACCCTGCCAAGGCTCAGAATCGACCAAGCTAACTTTTGGACCACCCCTTAATCTCTAGATCAGGGCAAACTTCTACAAACTGGGGGTTTTGGGATATAACAACAGGCTACGTTCTAGAAAAGTCTGGCTAAAAAATCGTCGGGCTGTACTGGCGTACGAACTCGGTTCGCGGCCGGACCTGGCGATAGGCTTAGACATCAAGCGTCCGGGGGAGAAAAACCTTGGCAGGCACAGATGGATGTCTGTGCCACGGGCCTTGTCGGGCTGACTGGCCACAGGGCGCACGGCAGCTTCCAAGGGGGCAGTATTTCCTTCGTTGTGAGAAGATTGAGACTCGTTCCCTTGATAGGTTGATTCGCGTGCAATGTTTAGATACCCATCCGTTGGTGACGCGCTTACAACGCTGCCCTCAGCTTTCACTAGGCCGGGTGCTCGGTAAATCAGATGCGGTATATGGTATTTGCAAGGCATGCTACTCGTCTGTAACAATGAGTTTATCCTAGACATCCTGATCGCAGTGCCTGCAGTCCTATACAAAAAAGAAATGAATCAATTCCACCAGAGAGCTGAAAACCCACGCTGCGAAACTCCAACGCCTCGCGATTATTCCCACAACAGACAAAAGACTTAGAGAGTAATCAGAAAATGACAATGAATGCGTGAAACAACTTCGAACCCAATCCGCAAAACTATAAACTCGCCCGCCAACCCCCTTTTTGGATCACACAGTCGCCTTGAAATCCAAGGGGTTACGGTCACCACCGAGGGAAGAAAATCGCTGCTTGTCGTCGAGGATCTTGCGCTTGAAGTACCCGAGGTCCTGCAGCAGGTTCTGCATCTCCTCGTGCATATCCTCGGCGCCCTTTTCGAACGCGTCCGTCGAGTAGCCGTCGTCGTCGTCGTCGTAATCGCCGCAGTAGGTTGCGCCGCCGTCGCTTCCAGCGTTCTCATCGAACGCCTCGTCCGCCTCGTCCTCTTCGACTCTGGCGGCAGGCTTTTTGAAACCGCCCCTGTCCTCCTTGCCCACAGCCTCCAGCAGATCAGACACCTGCGAGATCCGCCGCGACACGCTGCCGCTCCTGCTAAGAGGCACCGCCGGGATCGGGTTCTTGAGGCTCTCGAGGGCGAGCTTGAGGTGCAGTCGCAGGGCCTCATTCTCCGTCTGGAGCGAGCGGATCTTGCCTTCGGCCACGAGACTGCGCTCCTCCATGAGCCGCTGCATGGCCGCGACGTGGCGCTGGTACTCTTCAAGGCGCTCCTCCTGATCGCGCGCGTCCTTCTCGCGACGCCGCGAGTCCGAGACGTCCAGCTGGAGCAGCCGGATCTCCTCCGCCATGGCTTCGATCTGGGCGTCACGCTCGGCCGAGGAGATGCTGTCCTGCTGGTTGACCACAGCCCTCGTGCGGATCCGCTTGGCCTGATCCGCATACCGCAGCGTCGAGAGCGTCTCGTCGTAGTCGGACGGCGCAATGCAGGCGATCATGGCCGTCTTGGAGTTGCCACCCAGCGAGTCCTTCAACAGCCAGGTGAGGATGCTGTCACGGTACGGCACGACCTCGCCGCCACCGCCGCGCTTCTTCTTCCCACCGTTCTGGTGCTTGGGATCAGCGAGAGCAGCGATGACGCGGCCAAGTGTTGTCAGCGACTTGTTGATGTTGCTACCCTCCCGCAAGCGCTGACCTGTGGCCTCGGTTGACTTGGCACGCTCGCTGCCGGCCAGATCAACAAGACGAATGCGCGAGCTGCGCTCGGTCGTCTCGTCTGTAACCATATCATGGTGGATCTGTTTGAGCATAATGGTGAAGACTGCGTGGCTCCGACTCGACGTGTCGTTCATTTTGGTAGAGGCGACCGTCCGCGAGGTGTCGCCGCGCTTCATGTAGCGCAGGATCTCGTCGATGCTACGGACGGGGACTTCGGTCAGGTCCTTGACGTACGGGCCCTCGGTGGGAGACTCGCGGATCTTGAGGTAGTAGGGCGCCTGGTTTGGCACGACGGGCATGAGCAGGTCGCGAACGTGCTCGTTGTAGACCTCAAAGTATGACACGCGGACGTTGTAGCTGATGTTGGGCGACTCGGTTTGCGCCTCCTCGATGCGCTGGAACAGATCCTCGCAGGTGCGGGGGATCAGACCGGGCTGGTCGGGCGTGCCCATCATGGTGTAGCTCTTGCCAGAGCCCGTCTGGCCGTAGGCAAAGATGCATGTGTGGTAGCCCTCGAAGTTATGGTCCAGAAACTCCTCGCCCAGGCTGTTGTAGACGTCGGCCTGCTCCGCATAGTGCGCATCTCTCCTGTCGTGGCTCCAGAACGAGTTGTCAAAGGTAAACGACTTCTGCTCCATCACCTTGCGAGACTTGACCTTTGTAGGATCATTGTCGTCTGGTGGCACCATCAGTGTCGTCCGTTGAGTGATGGGGTCCATCTTAACCAGACACCCAGCATCCTTTTCCAGCTCTCGAGGCAGAAACGCCCGGACGCGGACCACAACACGAACATTTCCTCCTCCATCCATCCTGGGACCATCGCGCGACCGAAGGGAAGGGGTGGAAGCGTAGGAGCGGACGGACCGCGACGGGTTTGTCGGCGTGGCAGGCATGGTGGCAGGAATAATTCGGAAATGGCGGATGAATATGTAGTTTGGGAAATGACGCCTGGAATGAACCAAATGTCTCACGCCGCCCGCTGGCGACCTCGATAGATGCTGTTCGCAATTATGGGGGGTATCGTGGCTGCAGCTGGAACTGGAATGTATGTGGCTCTGACGTTGCTTTTCTTCTTTGCATGTGGCCGTCGACTATTTTTGTTGACATGGGTTGGGTCCGCCCAGCAACGGGACATCCACGAGTGGGGTTGCGTTTGGCGCGCAGGGACCAGCGTCGAATCAGACTCCAATAGCCTAGTCACCTGATCTCGAAGCTGCTGGGTGGGGTCAGCCAAGCCTTAGGGTAGAGCGAGGGCACGAAAAAAGGGCAACCACCACAATTTGGGAAGTCACGCCTGGGCCTAGGTAAGTTTTTATCGCCAAATTTCTTTTGAGGCCAACACCAGCCGCCAGGTGAGCGCACCCTTCCCTCGACGACGACGAGCAGGCCGAACTCTCTGCACCCTCCTTTGACGTCTTTTGTTTCTAACGTATCTTCTCTTCCCCACCGCACAGCAGAGCAATTCGCAATGGCTTCACGACCAACCGTCTCCATCATCGGCGCCGATGGCAAGGCCAGCGGCGCTTCCCACCCGATCCCCAGTGTCTTCACTGCCCCGATCCGCCCCGACATTGTCCAACAGGTGCACAAGGGCATGAACAAGAACAAGCGCCAGCCATATTCGGTCAGCGAGAAGGCCGGCCACCAGACCTCTGCCGAGTCCTGGGGAACTGGTTAGTGGACCCCGCCTTGTTTTTGGGAATCGCATGCCGGGTCCGTGGATCGACGAGAAGCCGAAGGAAGAGGAGGCATTGTGTGTTGGACAGAGGCGAGGCGAGTGTTTCGGGTTATGCGGGGGATCGCAGATATCGCTCGTCTCACCCGGCAGATCGACCAACGGTCTTATGGAGGCTGGCGGGAGCACCGTTTTTGCAGACCAGGCAACTGACAACGGCACCCATCGCAGGTCGTGCTGTCGCCCGTATCCCTCGTGTCTCTGGTGGTGGTACCCACCGTGCTGGTCAGGCTGCCTTCGGTAACATGTGCCGGTCCGGTCGCATGTTCGCTCCCACCAAGGTTTGGCGCAAGTGGCACATCAAGGTCAACCAGGGCCAGAAGTAAGTGGCATTGGCCCCTGTTGGTGATGGTATTGCCGACACGGCATGGCGTGCTAGACATCGAGCTAACCATTTCTTTCCAGGCGCTTCGCCACCGCCTCCGCCCTCGCTGCCTCGGCCGTTGCCCCTCTCCTGCTCGCCCGCGGTCACAGGATCAGCTCTATCCCCGAGGTCCCCCTGGTTGTCGACTCTGCTGTCTGCGAGTCGGCTGCCCTGGCCAAGACCTCGGCTGCTCTGGGTCTGCTGAAGACGGTCGGTGCTGGTGCCGACCTTGAGAAGGTCAAGAAGTCGAGGGCCCTGCGCGCCGGTAAGGGCAAGCTCCGAGGCCGCAGGTACCGCCAACGCCGCGGCCCCCTGGTCATCTACGACCCCACCACCGACGGCACGGAGCTCGTCAAGGGCTTCCGCAACATCCCCGGTGTTGAGACCAGCTCCGTCTACTCCCTCAACCTACTCCAGCTCGCGCCCGGTGGTCACCTGGGTCGCTTCATCATCTGGACCTCTGCCGCCTTCAAGACGCTGGACAACATCTACGGCTCCACCACCACGCCCTCGGAACTCAAGAAGGACTTCCTGCTGCCGTCCAACGTCGTCAGCCAGGCCGACCTGACCCGTCTGATCAACAGCTCCGAAATCCAGAGCGTCCTGCGTGCGCCCAAGGGCGAGGCCCGGACGAAGCGTCAGGGCGTCCAGAAGAAGAACCCGCTCCGCAACAAGCAGGTTCAGCTCCGCCTCAACCCGTACGCCGCGGCCTACAAGAAGGAGAAGCTCGGTGAGGAGAAGCTCAAGGGCAAGCCGGACGCTCTGCCGGCTGCGTTCAAGGAGCAGCTGCACGAGAACTAAACTATCGGCCGGTCTCCGGGGTTTGTCTTAAACGGGATTGCATGGTTGCTTTTATCGGGGCGTCTAGTGGTCATTACGGAAAATGTGCTTCTGATTCATAGTGCACGTTACTCAATGAAATCGTCTAGAGAACGATAAATTTCCAATTATCCTGGCTGTTGTATTGGCAAGGTGTGATGAATTGACAAGGTGCTGTGATGTACAGCGTCACGGCTACTGACTGACCAGCACAGCAATGCATGATTGCGCGTTCAACAAACGTAGCAGTGGCCCGTGACACAAGAATGTGCCAGCTGCATCAGTCTCAAGGGCCATGTTGGATCGAGGTAGATATCTACCAAGCCAATCATATCATTACGCCGTTACGCCAGCCTGACAGAAGAAAAAAAATACAGATGACAAAAATCTTGTGCTCAGTGATCACCCAAGTCAAGTAGGTACTACCTTGTGCTTCTTCCACCTCACTCACGTTCTAGGCACGGTAAGCTCAGCAACCCATATACATGTCCATGTTTCCCGCGCTCTCGTCCGCCGCCGCCGCCGAGACGCTGCCGCCGGCAGCGAGCGGGGAATCCTCGAGCAGGTCCTCGATCTCCCGGACGGACTTGATCCTGAAGAAGCGCTGGACGCCCTGGGCGAAGGCGTGCGAGAGCGGCTCGATCCTGTCGTCGGCCTCGGCGGCGAAGCAGATGCGGTAGTACGCCCAGGCGTCCTTGTCGGTCGTGTCCTGGTCGACGGTGAAGATGGCGCCGGGCGAGACGATGACGAGGTACGGCTTGCGGGTCAGCAGTATAAACAGCGCGCCCGAGAGCGCCGGCCCGTCCATGACGGCCCCGGCCGGTTCGCCCTGCTTCCCCTTGCGCGGGGCGCCCCAGAGCGGGTGCGACTCGAACAGGACGCGCAACCAGACGAACATGCCGCCGCGCGGCCAGTCGAACTCGTACAACGGCTTCTTGGTGATGACGCCCCACTCCGGGCCCAGGAGCCGGCGCCCTGGGCTTCTGTTGCTGCTGCTGCTGCTGCCGTTGCTGTTGCTGCGCGCGACGGCGGTCGACTGCTTGATCTCAAAGGCGCCCTCGTCCAGGATGCGGCAGACGCGGTTCATGCGGCGCTCGTACTCGCCGCGCAGCCCGGCCAGCCACCGCACCCAGCCGTCCATCTGCCAGCCGCTGAAGGCGGCGCGCTCGGCGTTGGTGCGCAGCGAGAGCCACGAGAGGAGAGTCGCTTCCGGCTGAGACCCCATGACGAGCTCGCTGATCATGGACTGAACGAAGCCTGACGGCTGTGAGGTTGAACCCTCGGTGACACTGCAGGAGCAGAAATTGATCGGGGTTAGCGACTATGCCCTCGGTGATCTGGGTTGGGGTTACTCACGTTATCAGCTTCTCCGCAATCGCTGGCTGCGCCGTGATCCAGCCTAGACGGCAACCAGGGGCGACCGTCTTGGAAAACGTGTCGAGGCGGATGACGCGGCCCTCAAGGTCGAAGTTGAGAAAGGACGGAACCATCGAGTCCATGAACGGATAACCCGACGACTTCTCGGGCTGGTACGCCGCCTCCGCCCTGGGCTCCGGCACCGGCTTGCTCCTGCTCTTGGCCTCCTCGATTTCGGCCGAGGGGAACTGCATGTACCAGTACGGGTCGTCCTCGGCGATGATGACGTCGTACTTGCAGCAGACGGCATAGATGGCCTTGCGGCGCTCGACGCTGAGCACGATGCCCGTGGGGTTGTGGCCCATGGTGACGGTGTACAGGAGGTGCGGCCGCTTTCCCTTGCTCTCGTCCCAGTTCGCCAGCACGTCCTCGAGCCCTCCCGGTCCGTCGGCGCATATGCCGCCCGAGTCGGTTTTGACGGCCACGATCTGGGCGCCCTTGGCCTGCGCCTGCCCCAGGGCCGGGGAGTATGCGAAGCGCTCGCTGAGCACGCCGGGCCTGTCCCGCGGGTCGTCTCCCCGGTGCTCGGACCAGGGGTTGATGAACAGCTCGACCGTCTTGCAGAAGCCGTCGGTCGAGCCGACGGTCAGCAGCACCTCGGGCCCATCGCGGTACGGGACGTTTGGGTGCAGATGCTCGCGCGTGAACTGGCGCACCCACGACAGAAGCGGCGGGTAGCCCTGGGCGAGGCCGTACTGCAGCGCCGTCGCCAGGTCGATCTTCCTCATGGGGTCCGGCTCGCCGCCCGTCTTGGGCACCGTGATGTGTGCCGGGGCCGCGCGGCCGGAGCCGTACAGACTCTCGCCACCGGCATTCGGATCCCTCGGGTCGTTCGGCGTTGGAGTCCAGCGCTCAGGCTTCGCCGTCTGGGCCTCGAGCGTGTCAAAGGGGAAGTAGCTCACATTGGGCATGCCTGTGGTGGTAGTGCAGGGCGCGCACGCGACATGTCAGTTTCACCATTCTTGACAAAGCAAGCTCATCGGAGCTCCGCCACCGCCGCACCATAAACTACGGGATCAGTGCCGGCGGAAACGGCGGGGCAATTTCCCCTTACCTCCAGCAAAGTTACCGATGCCAGGGATGGAAAGGAACTTGTAGAAGGCCTTGAGTGAGTTAGGCTTGCGGTTCCAGGTCATATGGGAGAAGTGATGGCTCATGTCCCGGGGCAGGGGCTTCTCCCCACCGCTCGGGAGCGGCTCGGATCGCGTTGTCTCGTCCATGATGGCGTGGGTAGCGGAGAAGCTTGACGAGTTCGACAGTCAGCTTGTGCCGGATGGGAAGTGCTTTTTGGGCACAGCTCGACTCAGTCTAACAATGGGGATCGATACTGATACTATTGGACCAGGTGTCTAATACGTGGTATGGCCCGAAAGGACTATCAAGAACGGGGCGGACTGAAGCAGACCTATCGAGGACCCTCAGTCCGGCTCCGACGTGCGTTTTCCAGGCGCCATGATCCCGGCCCTGTTTGTATTACAAATTGGGCCACCACTCAAGCGCAGGGCGTAAGGGCGCAAGGATGCTGATAACCCCGACAACAGGTCGTCGGCGGGCCAGATCTAGCGTCGCGTCAGGCGTGGGGAGCGGGTTGGAATGCATGGGTCCAAAGGATTATTGATTTGATAAGCCTTGGCTGGGGCTTCTTGTCTTGATTCGGCCACGACATCAACCACGAACAACGTGGAGGTCTCCACTTGATGCCAGGGGTTTGCAACGGTGCGTTGGTGGCGTGGCGCCCGAAGTCGAGAGCCTGTCAGTTCGCACAGCTTGGATGGATGGAGCCTCGCGTTGGTGATAGTCGGGATGGACACTACCGCCTCACTTTATTTATAGCAGCTCCTGTGTCGACCCCGCGCTAACAGTTTTGGGCTCGAAATCGAATCCGAGCTCGCTCAGCGACTTCGCGACCCGGCCTGTCTTCTCAAACTGCAGCTTGGCTGCCGCGCACGTGTGTCGCTGCCAAACCTGCTCGTCGGTCCAGACAGGCGGTTCTTTCCCACTGGGCGCTTTCGATGCCCAGGCGTGCATTTCTTTGAGGTACTCTACGTCGCCGTCCTTGGGGTAGACGTGGAAAGCCGGGCCCCGCTCGTGGGCGGCCCGTTCTTCCCATTCTCTCATCTCGCGCCTCGACGGCAGAGGCAGCGCGTTCGCCCAGATGCGCGCGAAGATGGCAGCCTGGCTCTCGGAAAACGAAAAGGGGACGACCCTGATCGGCAGGCCCGGGAAGGCCAGGGTTGGGTGACCGATGTGAAGGAAGTCCTTGTAAAGCCCGCACACTCTGCGGCCGTTGGTGAGAAGTGGCGGTTCCAGCGATTCCAGAAACGGGAACGCGAACAGGTAGCCCGTGCAGAAGATGATGGCGTCGATGTGCTGCTCGACTCGGCCATCCCTTAATCGCACCCCCTTCTCTGCTACGAGGAACTCGGTGATTTCAGGCACCTCTTCAGCACCGATGTGCTCTAGCTGATCTTCAGTCGTCGGTTCGCGTACGGATAATAGAACAGTGGCGCCCGCCCGCTGCACTTGTTTGGCGATATCGACACCTGAGGCCGAGTTGCCAACGACCACGACCTTCTTGCCGGCATAACCAGCTGGCGACCGATAGAGCTTGGCGTGCGTGATAACGCCGGGGTGTGCTGAGTGAAACTCCTTGATGTTGGTAATGTCGGGTGTGTATGTCGTCGCGTAATGACCCGACGCCACGACCACAGCATCAAATGTAAGCGATTTCGGGTTGCTGCCGTCTGCCGCCTCGACGTCTACATCCCACTGGTCGACGTCGCCATCCCGTCGTAGACGCACATCCTTGACTTTCGTCGAGAATCTGATCAGGGAGTGCACATCCTGAGAGTATTCGACAAGATAGTCCTGGACCGCCTCCCTGGGCGGAAATATGAGGAGGCCGGACGGGAATGGGAGGTCTGAAAAGCGCATCAGCGGGCATGGGATGTTGGTGTGCAGCAGGTCGTACATGGGCGAGGGGAACACGGCGGGACCGCCATCGGCAGGGAAAATCGGAGGATCTGGCGGGCAAAAGGGGTCCGTCTGCGGCACGTGGAGGGTGCCTGTCGGCGTTTTGCTGTAGTTCCAAACCCCGCCCACATCGGCCGACTGCTCAAAGACGACAATCTCGTCAAAGGCCTTCTGGGCCACGAGGTATTTGGCGGCCGAGAGACCGCATGGCCCCGCGCCGATGACGGCCACCTTTTTCACCCGGAAGAGCGTCCTGACAACCATCTTAGATAGACAACAGAAGAGTGAAACCAGGACACAAAAATCGAATAAGGTGATCAAAGCTCAATCTCTGCTGCTTTAGTAGAGTTTAGGTGCTGCCCTCGGGTTCTGAGAGGAGACGGGCCCAGACATCCTCTGTGCAGACCCCGCCGATAGCTATATGTAGTAGCGATTCAAGGGTTTTTTTCTGTCCCTGCCCTGGGGAGCGTCTTTGCTGGAAGATGGGGAAACGTCGGCGCGGGACAGCCGCGACAGCCGCTTGGCGTCCAGGTGAGCATCAGAGTCATGTTATCCACCTAGGGCATTGAACAGGGAAGCGAGAGAATAAAATGGAGGTGTCAGAGCGATTCCGAATGGAACCACTGACGGCGGCCAGCGGCCAGCACGCCATCGTATTACATGGGTGTCACCCTCTTCCGTCACCGTGCCTGTCTGGTAACTGGCTTTTACGCGTTCGAAAAGGAGATCATCATAATGTTGGATGATCCGCGGCTGGTCCGGGGCTCAGGTTGGAACATACAGCATGGCTTTGCCCCTGAACGTTTAGTTCATTCCCCCTTCACTGTCGAATGCGGCTTGCTGCCCTTAGAATTTGTAGAGGGTGGAGTCGTTCCCACTTCTAACCCCACCTACTGGGCGACAATCAAATTCCTTCTGCCCCGACGCTACTGGCCCACCGCTTTCCTTTCTCGGCGTCTTCCTGGGTGGTGCCGTTTGCAGGGGTCGCCGCTCCTTTCGCGAAGCTGGAAGCTCCCTAACGCCAAGCTGCCATCGCCGCATCGTCCGCAACAAAACCGCCCATCGCGAAGTCCATCCAACTGTTCACTCACGACAATTTACCGAGCCGCCTAGACGCCTCTTTCTCGACCCCTGACTGCGTTCCCCGCATCTGTGTTCTCGCCAGCCCACGTCCAGATGATCCCGCCTAGAGCGCGCCGGCCGCATCTCTCGACACGAGCTCCAACTCCAGTGACGTCCCGGCTGACCCGCTAAGACTGGCTCCGAAATGGACGACCCTCCCGCGGGCACCGCCTTGGCGGCGCGCCTTGCGACACCGATATCTGACCTCTGCCCCGACCTGTCCGAGCAGCAGTCGCGCGTCGTCCGTGGCGAAGTTACCATTTGCTGGCCGCTAAATTCGGTCCGGCAATCATTCGCCTTTGTCATCGCCGAGCCCGACGTGCGACTTCGCGCTTCTCACGGGCAGATACGCGTCCAGATCGACGGCCCCAATGCCAAAGCCGTTGCGCAAAGCGGGATTTTCAGCGGCGACGAGGTTCTCTTGGCCTTGGACGGTGCCGAGTGGGCGGACAATTCATATCAGGACACCAGGATACCGGGATCGTCGTCGCTGTGGGAGCTCAGATATCCCAAGCGTATCCATCTCGAGGTACGGTTTGTGCGCTATGCTTTGCTACTGCCGGCTTACATACCTAACTCGGGTACCTAACTCAGTTTACTTCGGATTCTGGCGAGACGAAAACCCTCGATTTGGACGACATCCAATCTGCAGACGCCTCAAATGCTGCTGCCGACTTCGAAGTACCCAACATCGACCTCCACGTGCCTGACGCCCCTGACGAGCCTGACACACCTTATGCGGCAGCCGTATCCGGACCTGTCAGACCTGCCGAGCCTGATGAGTATGCTTCGCCTGCCTTCATCAAGCGAGCTCGGCTCTCGTACGGCTCTCTTCTAGACGCGGACAACGATTGGCTTGAGGAAGACGGATGGGTCAAGGGAAAAGGGCGGAAGAAAGCTAGGTTCGGGCGGTATAGCAATGCGTGGAGATATGCCAGCC
The DNA here is from genome assembly GCA_003049465.1 of Magnaporthiopsis rhizophila. Classification (NCBI taxonomy): domain Eukaryota; kingdom Fungi; phylum Ascomycota; class Sordariomycetes; order Magnaporthales; family Magnaporthaceae; genus Magnaporthiopsis; species Magnaporthiopsis rhizophila. The sequence continues at coordinate 20,803 of PYSS01000063.1, read as the reverse complement.
GATCACCAAGTCCCGGTTCCAGCGAGGACGATGCGGGAACGTCGGCACCAGCAGCTACTGCCAACAACTCTTCGCACATCGCCCAGCCGCTTGACAAACCGTCGATGGCGGATGACGGATGCCAGGTTGTCGAGGCCGATCTCACACCAGTGAAAGCTCGGGATAATCTTGGGACAGCGCCCAGCCCACCCCTAGAGCAGCTGTCTCCATCAACCGAAGCGCACTTACCAGGAACGCCGCAAAACCCTGTGGAGATAGACGACGACCCGGCAGATGATGACCCCGTCCGCAATGTTCAGGACGACGGGCTTAGCCAGCCCTCCGTCTCTTCGAACGACGATGACCCAACGCGGATGCATATCACTTTCGCGGCGGCACGAGGCTTCGCGGCACCCAGTCTTGGTGACTACTCATCACCAAGATTCGCAGCCAACATTCCTGGAACGTCTTTGGCATACGAGGGCCCCTCACTTGAAGAGCAGGTTAGGTTTGGCTTCCATCATAGCCCTGCGTCGGATCATCTAGTTACTGGCCCTGGCGCGACGAATCCGGTTTTCTTCCCCAAAGCGTCGACGGCTACGGCTTCGGTAGATAGCCAACAGCCACAGACCATGCCGCTGTGGCATTTACGCAGTAGCCGGGTCATGGACCATGACCATGTTGATGCCGAGCTCAACATCGATCCTGCCCTTGTGGCAGCGGAAGCTCCCGGCACGAACGTCGATGATCAGCCAGTGACAGTCGCTAGATCAGAGTCTGTAGGGACATCCGACTCTAGCTACAATCGGCGGCGATTCCGAAACGAGGGCGAGGATGGGATGGCGGTAGACGCCGAAGCTGACGGCGTGAAGTCTCCTTCGGACTCATACTCCAACGCAGACGAAGCAGAGTATGAACGCGAGTTGGCAAACGAGGCTGGCGACGACTACGACATGAGAGCTTACGCCGATGTTGATGACGATGTCGACGATGACGAGGTCAACCAAGAACAGGCCGGGGGTGATGATGCTGAGATATTCGAGGGTGGCGGCAGCTACTACTCTGACGAGGAGGACTATGAGGACCGGTCTGACCAAGAGGATGAAGAGGGCCTATATGATGAAGACCGGGATAGCGAAAGCGATGGAGAGATGGCCTCATCGCCCATGCGCAGAGCTCCTGCACGACCTCCCCAAGAAACCGGGCCGATTGTAATCGACCTGCTTTCAGACTCGTCCGACGATGAGGACGGTGAGGCTGGGTCCCCTGTTCCGCCCTTATCGACATCATTGAGAAGGTCCCAGCACCCAGCACAGGACTTGCCGCCCTCGCCATCATATGAGATGCGCCCTGATGACCCCGAGAACGAGGGATTCGAAGACTCGGAGGGTTATGAGGGCTCGGAGGATTATGAGGCCGCTGATGCCTCCGACATCGACGCCTCGGGTGAGAGCGAAGAGGAATTGGATGGGTTTGCGAGTCCTGCACAGGCACAGACTGTCCGGTCAGTCCGTCGCGCCGATGCCACCCATGGGGATGACGTCTCCAATGCTGAAGTCTCGGATGAAGACGATCAAGCCGGCGACGAGATGCAGGAGGAGACAGCGGATATTGCAGAGTCTCCTATGGAGGTACCTACGTCACCCATAGTAGCTGCACGGAGCGATCAGAGCGACGAATCAGCCGGCGGAGACGAAGTCGACGATACAACGGTGGCGCAACCAGTTGACAAAAGCGAGAAAACTCTTCCTGCTGGAGACGCCGAAGCATCTCTGATGCCCGAGGCTCCGTCGCAATCACCTATCGATGAAGTTGACATGGAAGATGTCGCGGCCACCCACGCCTCCAAGTCAGATATGGACGGTCCAAATCGAGTCGTGAGTCTCAAGCAGGGAGTCGACTCCCTTATCCGTTCGAAGGACAGCACAGCGCGCTCATCACCAGCCAAGGCTATCGACGGCAAAGACGAGGCAGAGCCAACCGATGAGGTGAATCTATTGGTCGCACCCTCTCCGGGCACACAGACAATGGACCCCCAAGGCCCTGAGCAACATCACCCGGCTGAGGAAACTACTCATTCACCCGCTGCAGAAGACACCTCCTCTCGGAAAGCTTTGGATAACGATACCGTGGGACAACTGCCAACTCCACTCGAGACTCAGATCGAGACAGTTATGGAAAGTCAGGCTGCCGAAGACTCTATGATGCAAGTAGATACTCAGCCCAGCAGCCAGGACGATGTCGAGCCGAGCCGAGAAACGCAGGTCGCTTCGAATTTGGAAGTGGCTGACGCGGGTGCGACCATTACTCTTGTGGAAGACGTCGAAGTGGTTGAGATTGTCGGTGGCGACAGCAATAACGAGGATTCTCGGTCAGCAGTTTTTGCAGACGAAGAACGCCAAGATGAAGAGATGGCTGATGCTGAGGCACCAGAGCAAGAATCAGCGGACGATGAAATGGCTGACGTGCGAGGCGATGGCTCGAGCCTTCACTCTGATGAGCTCGAGGTCGCGATGGAGGACGCATCGGCAATCGACTCAATCGTCGCTTTCGCAACTCAGGGGGTTATCTCAACACAGGAGGACGATCCGTTCTCGCCTTCGAACGCATCTGACGACGGCTCCGACGTGTCCGACATGTCCGATGATGAAGGCCCGCTAGGAGCCAAAGCAGCCTTGGGAACACCTACCAAGGCGGAACGGAGCAATGTGTCTGGCTCACAGCCACATACAGCGCCAAACTCAAGCTTCCAGGAACCTCCCCTGGACATCTCCGCCCCTGCGGAGATATCTCGAGATGCTGCCTCTCCGCAGGGGTCAGCTGACGATACTCAAGCTCACGATTCGGTCGGGCTCGAGGTCATGAATGATCCGTCCTCCGATTCCGAGCAATCCGCCCCCTCGTCCCCGGTACAAGATCCTCCTCCGATCTCATCCCCTGCGGCAGAGACTGGGCGTGGTCAACTCGCTACACAGTTCCATGGGGGTTTTGCTACTAAGGCACCGTGCTCAGAAGACGAGTACGTTAATGACGATATTCTAACTCAGCCGCAAAACATCCAGCCCTCCGCCGCCTCAAATTCACCTGACGCTAGTGCTCCTACCGACGGTCCAGTGCCCGCTCATCAGCATCAACCGCCCCGCTTCACGTCCCAGGAGCCGCCCTCGGACAATGAACAAGAGACGGACGAGGATGCCCAATCTGACAAAGGCGCATCTGCCCCTGAGGACGTTGACGAGTCGGAAGACGATGAATCCACTGGAGCAGCAGAACTGGACGACAGTGCGGGTCTCGATGTTGAAATTGATGGCCCACAGGAAAGCAGCAGGACGAAGACGACGCCGTCACGCCCAAAAGATTTCAAAATCGACATCAGGGATGAGTACCATAGCAACGATGCGTTGCCATCACCGGCCCAGGAGGAGCCTCAAGGAAGAAGCGGATCCAGGGGCGCCGAGATGGAAGCGGCGGCGGCGTCCTCGCCGGAACCAGTTCGGGCCTCGCTTGGGAACGTCTCGGACGCAATAACAATGCGGACAGACGAAGAGACACCAACTCGCAAGATCCCCCCCAAGACCAAAACCAACTTGGCAGTACCGGTAACGTCGGACCCAAGTATCAAGCTTGCTCGGGCAGCAGCTGGCGTCAGGAAAGCAATGCCGGTTACCGAAATCCACGATGGTCCAGAAATATCCTGCCTGCCAACAACGCCGGCTGCAAGTCTCGCCGCCACGAGCCCTTGGAGCGCCCAATCTAGTCCAAATATCACTGGGCTGTCTGGCGTCCAACCCTACGTCAGTGAATACGGCGAAACAGGGAGAGTGATCGATAGATCCACCCTGGGAACGCCTGAGCAAATATCGAAACTCCGGACCTTGGACCTCATCACAAGCATTCTGGGCCCTGATTGGGGAGGTACCGGCGGGACACCACCAACCACCATAACTCCCCGCGCCACGAATGAAGTGAAGAAGATTGCAGAGGCGGCACAACAGCTGCTCCCTGCGGCCTTGTTCGAGTACTTCCGTGTTCATCTCTGGACCATACCTCCCGACAACGGCCTCGACGAACTACAGGGCTTTTTTGTCCGTAGTTTCCCTGACGGGACTTTCCCGGAAAGGAAGGCAGTGAACGCTGCCAAGGAAATCCGCCGGATAATCAAATCCAGATCGAACCTCAAACCGAGGAGCGAGACACCCCAGAAGGTGCAAGATCCCAGCCTTAAGTTGGCCAAGGCAGTGCTCAACTCACCATCTCGCAATCTCCGTGCGTCCAACCCGGGAGACGGGGATGCGGATGCGGCCCCCGAGGCGACGGCCACAACCATCACCAGTCTGAAGCTGGAGATCGGGCGCTTCTTCCGAGGCAACATGGCAGACTACACGACACTGATATCACTGCGATCGCACCCGGGCAAGCAGGTGAACGTGGTGGGAGTAGTGACAGCGGCGAGCAAGCAGCCGGTGCGGACCAAGGCGCGGCAGTATGCCATGTCCGTCAGCATTACGGACCACACCATCTCCCCGACAAACGTGGTCGAGGTGCAGTTCTATAGGCTGTACCGGGAGGCTCTGCCGGTCACAAAGCCGGGCGACCGCGTCCTGCTCCGCAACTTCACCGTCATAGGGCTGACGGGCCGCGGGCATGGTCTGCGCTCCAACGACGCTTCCGAGTACGCCGTCTTTGATGACAAGCACGAGGAGGCGGGAGGGAACAGCAGCTCCCACGAGCATGAGGACAGAGATGACAAGGACGAGGCCGGCAGCAGCAGCAGCACGCATCCAATGGCGCAGATCCGTGGAGGGCCAGTCGAGCTCGAGGATTACGAGTACGAGATCGCAACATTGCTCAAGAATTGGTACAAGCTGTTACCCGTCGCCTCCAAGGATAAGCTCGAGAAGGCCAACAGAAAACTGGTCGCGGCCGGAGCGGCGATCTCTGTGGAAAGCTAGGAGGTGGCCATGGCCGCTCCCAAGCAAGATATTCAACAAGACGGAGCTTATGGACCCGGTTTCAAGGGGAATGGCGACTGGACTTGGAGGATGGTCAATTTCGAGCTAACACTATGTTGAACATGGGCTGGGTGGTACTAGGTAGTAGGCATCAACATTACTATTTGGTTGTACTTGGGCTACCCACAACGAAAGAAGGGTCAGCATTTGGAGGATATTGCGGCGGCGCGAGGTAGAAGAAAAAAAATGCCAGTATAGATTAATGTTGGTTGTCGAGATGTTTTCTTTGTTCCTTGCAAATATACCCGGCTTGTTCTGCAAGATAGACTCGTTTTTGGGGGAGGAAAGAACGTATATAGCTCGGGGCGGTTCTGAGAGAGTAAAAAAAATATTATCGCTTGTACACACACCCATCTACCCTGCCTAGGTACGTGGTAGTTATATAATGATGTCAAAGCGCTGGGAGAAAAAAGCACGCGCTGTTTCCAAATCTCCCCCGGATGCCAACACAGTAAACGACTTAGGGGCATCACTCTATCTCCTCTATCAAAGGCCGTACCCGCTTCCTATCCGACCGGCTCTGCACAGTGGCCGCGTCGCGCACAAGCGAAGATTCCGTACACGATCGCTTGCGGGGCCCGTCGGGGATGGCGGCAACGCCGCTATCACGAGACGGAGCCGGCCTCGCCCCGGTGGCGGTGACGGGGACGGGGACGGGGACGGGGACAGAGGAGGGCGGAGAATCGGTGTCCTCCATCGTGTCAGAGTCGTCTTCGCCTTCGCCATCGTTGTCCTCGTCCTCGTTGCCGTCCTCCTTCTCCTCCGACTCTTCTTCATCCTCTTCGCTGCTGGTCCCGCTGCTGCTGGTCTCACTCTCCTCGAGAACCGGTTGCTGCTGCGGTGGCCGAGGCCGGAATGCTGCCGCGTCGGCGGGGTCGGAGAGCCGGCCGTTTGCAGGGAGCCAGGTGGGCCGTGTCGGCATGCTAACGCTTACACAGTGGCTCCTCGACCTCATGGGCCTGCCGGCTGGGACAGACGGGTTTGTTGCCGTTGCGGCTTTGGTCGGGCAATTCTCGACGTCGAAATTCCTCTGCAGGACAGGTGGTGAACTCTCGTCGTCGTCGGAAGAAGAAGAAGATGCCTCGGACCCGCTGGAGCTAAGGGGCCGGATCATGGGCGCCCTTGTAGCAATTGTAGCAGTGCCTGTTGTTGCTGTTGTTGTGGACGGCGCGGTTCCGGCGGGCGGAATGGCGAGCTCGAAGCCCTCCCGGTTCCCGTCCTCATCATCATCCTCGCCGCCCTCACATCTCTCCTCAAGGATTCCAGCGACGATCTCCATCTCGACGTGCGTCCTTCCCTTCGCCTGCTCCTCGTCCAGCTCGAACTGACCACCGTCGTCGTTGTCGCCGCCGTGTTCGTCGTATTCGTGGGTTTTACCGTCATCACCACCACTGCCGAGGATTGCAGGATCGATGGGCGCCCCTGATGGCCGCGACGCCGCGTCTCGGCCGGCGGAGGAGGCCCCTCCGGAGCGTGCGATCTGGGCCATGAACTCGGGGAGGATCTTGAGTAGGCCGGTGCCGCGCAGGTCCTCGGCTGTGACCCGCATGACGGGCTTCGCGCCCGGCGGGCGCCTGCGCATATCGATGATCTCGTCCATCTCCTCGGCCGACGCCAGGGTGGGCTCCATGTAGGCGGGGAAGGGCTCTGTGGTCTTGGCTTCCGCCTCCGAGTCTGGCTCCGGCTCCGGCTCTAATTCAGTCTGGCTTTCTGATACGAGCAGAGGGTCGATCAACAGGTTCCCCTGCTTAACCGTGGCGAATGGGCTGGGCCTTGCTCGTATAGGTAAGCTCCTGGTGGCTTCACGCCGGCGAAGGCGGAGGTGAGCTGTAGGGACGCCATGTCAGTATCTACGTATGGATAGGAGTGATGAAGATCATGGGGGAGACAGTTGTATCAAAGGGGGAAAACATAGCAACATAACTGGCGCCACTAGGCAAGAAAAGGAATGTGATGTCCGAGCCAAAAACGCAGCATAGTATATTCAGTCGGTGCAGACTGCCAACGACGTAACAAGTAACTGGGGCTTTCATACGATCAATAGTGGTATCCAATAGGTTAGGATAAACGCTGGTGAGCTCCGAGCGCTTGTCGGGCGCGCGGAACCTGTCGTCGCCGTAATAATCGGCGACCCATATCTCGGCGCGTTCCAAGACGTTGATGCCGTCTAAAGAGCCGAGAAAGTCCTCGCAGTTGAGGAAGTCGACGGCGATGCAGACCGCCTGAATGTATAGCTCACGTAGGCAGCTCGAGACAGGCTGGATCTCGTAGGTCGGCCATGGGTCTGGAAGCGATTGTGAGGCCATTTAGATAGGAACAGAAGGGGGATATAGAAGGAAAACGAAGGGCTGGAGCGAGGATATGATGGCAATATTGGTGCAAATAGAGCAAGTGTAAAGGAGGCGAGCATCTTATCGTCCCACGCCCGCCTGGCTCCGCTCCCCAGCGTTGGGGCGGCATGTTTACAAGAGCAGGAGTGGGTGGCTGACGGAGATAGGTGGGCAGGTAAGGTACAGAGTGTGTGTTTGTGTTGGCGCAAAAGACGTCACGGAAGGCTTGAACCTACCAAGAAGCCAGCGAGCAAGTGCACAGATGGCTGGTGGGTTGTGTCAGTCCTCTGTGCTTGCTAGGCCTGCTGCCCTCACTTGGGCTGGAGGGAAATTGGGGCAGCGGAGATGGGAGGAGCGCCCTCAGATCGCTCTTGTCAACAATGACGATGAGGGACAAAAAAAAAAAGTTGGAGAGTCAAAGTTGAATGTGTTGGCGAATGACTATCGACTCGACGCTCGCCAGCCGTCTTGACTGCATCTGGCTAGAGTCACTCGGTGTCAAAGTGTCTGACAGGGACTCACTCGGCTTACGGCAAGCTTCCCGGATCTGTCGACGGCGATGGCGGCGGCGGAGGCTTGGGCGGCGGACCCGAAGCCGAGTCCAAAAACTGCAGGTGGTCGCCGGGCCGTGCAATCAGCACTGAGGAGGCCGGATTGGGTGGGTCGTGGTGGGCGGCAGGCAGGCAGCGGGCTCAGGGATCGTGGTTGCGGCTCTGTTCATTGAGCGCGTGCTGGAGTGCTGAGAATACAGGAGCCCACCCTGCTGAAAATACAGCCCATGCTGGGGCTCCATTGGAGGGACGCAAGCGAAGCATGTTCCCAACTTTGTTTCCTCAGCTTCGTATTTCTATTCACGGATCGAAACGTCAGCTTCGAACAAAGCTCCAGTCCAGCAGCAACGGCAGCCGGGGTCCAGGGCACCCAATAAGGTCGTGTGGCCCCCGCCATTGACAGCCCTGGCCCCTGGCCTCTCCCAGGCATCTGAGGCATGCAGTCGCCCGGCTCGGGTCATTGCGGCGTTTCAGACCAGCACTGAACAAGCGCCTGTCCAATTTCTCTTTTCAAACTCGCGAACAAGACGCTCCAAATCGGGGCGCTCGAGACGCATGGCGCCATAATCTGATCGTCACGCACGGCCGGGCAAACTTCCATGAGCGCAAATGCATGTTTGGCAGCTTGTCTGATGCTTGTCGCCCAGCGAGGAAAGCAAGCACAGTCGAGCCGGCAGCAACAAATATGATTCAGCAGCCTGCCATCTCGGGGCATGACTTGGGCCAGGACGCAAATGTTGGAACCTCAAAACTGCAACTGAATGGCCGTCTTGGTGCTCTGCCGCGGCTGCCCCTGACCTGAGACCTCGCTCGACACAGGCGCGATAGGGTTCCCAGCCTGGCTGGCTGCCTGGATTCCGTCCAACCCTCGTAGTTCCCCCGCCAGCTGCGCTCCCGTTGGCGCCAACACAGCCAACAACAGCCAAACAAGCAAAGGCCCCCAATAACCTGTGACCTGTGACTGGGACGCTGTGTCCTAAACGCCCGTACCCACCCCTCCACACTCAAGAACCCCTTACCGTCTGGACCTTTGTTCCACTCCGCCAGGGAGCTGTGCTTTTATTATTGTCCTTCTCCCGCATTGCTTCTTCCTTTCTCTCGCTTTTTGTCTTCATCCGACGACCTCGACGGCAACCAAAACCCTTGCGACGCTCCTTTGTGAATCTACCGACTGGGCCAAATACTCGCCGCCGCCTCTCGCCGATCAGCAACCCCTCCACCCAACCGCTCACCACTGTCCGCCAAACGCCATGGCTTCCGCGCGTCCATCCCTCTTCACCCGCGGTCTCTCGGGCCTGTCGCAGACTGCCGACCCGAACTCCCCTAGCGTCAACTCTCCGGCTGAGCAGCGCGACGATGCCAAGCGGAATTTCCTGAAGACGATGCGGACACTGCCCACCCAGCACTATTGGGACGTCTACTTTGACAGGTAAGGCTAATGACATCTCTTTGAGGGAAGCGCTCGCGCGCACGCCAGACACACGCCCGGGAAGAAAGAAAGGAAACTCTGATACGAGAACCGCACGCCTCCACAGGAGCCAGAATGCCGACAGCACCAACCAGAGCGGCGACAGCGCGTACAAGGTGCAGCTCGAGAAGCTGCCGTTGCAGATCGAGTCTGTGCAGGACTTTTGGCGCTACGCCAACAACACCCCCGTCCAGAACATGAAGATGCGCGACTCCATCTACCTGTTCAAGCAGGGCTTCAAGCCCGTCTGGGAAGATCGCAGGAACATCAACGGCGGCAGCTGGACCTTCCGCGTCCACAAGAACATCGGCCCCGAGGTCTGGACAAAGGTCCAGCTGCTGGCCATCGGCGAGGAGCTCCAGGGCGCTCTGGAAGAGGGTAAGTACTTTGGTTGAGGAAGAACGAACCCGGAGACACATCTCTAACGGCAGGGTCAACCCCCAAAACAACAACAGGCGACCAGATCTGCGGCGTCGGTCTCTCAGTCCGCTTCAAGGCGCATCTCGTCTCCATCTGGCACCGCGATTCGACCAAGCAAAAGTCCATCGACGGCATCCTCGCCGTCGTGCTTGAGGCTCTGTCCTCCCTGCCCGATGACCAGAAGCCCAAGCCCGACAGCTATTTCTACAAGAAGCACTCGGACCACGCCGGCTTCAAAGCCCCGCCCGAGCTGCAGGCCGTCCTCGACTCGCAAAAGGCCCGCGAAGCCGCCGCAAAGGCAGCAAAGGAGGCCGCCACCCCGCAAGGCGCCGCCAGCGAACTCGCCGTGCCCGAGATCCAGGAGCCCTCCGCGTAGCCAAACCAGATGGCTGGGGGGTTTTCCCTTTAGCGATTTGGCGTTTAATGTTTTGTTCTTTTTATTTTTCTGACGACTCTTACTACGGGGCTCCTTATGGAGCCACGGCGCACAATCGGGGCAGTAGCAAGGATCTATTGTGCAGCTTGGACCTGCAGGCTCGAATTTGAGCGCATTTAGCTTGTATCTTGCGCTTGCGCGGCGGACATGGTGGATTTTAGACCGATGTTTTTATTCACGGGAAACGAGCGAGGACGAGGACGGGAAACAAAGCCGCAAACAAACGTGGCGACCAGCGACTTCCATGGCGGTTGCCTGATTTCGTGTTGGTTTTTTTGCATACGGTGGCGTTTTGAATAAAAAACAAAAGACGGATATCGTGGGAACATGGCATCATATACCATTCACCTCCACGCCTCAACAACTAACGTTGGCACTTCACATCGGACGGTCTTCCCTTGAGTGCGCCACCTTTGACGTACTTCTCGTGTGCCCCTTTCGCCTGCTGGCCCTCCGTTTACGTGACCCGATCATGGCTGTCTCGACATTCGATTCAGTCCACCGAACCCACTCGCAAGTTCGATCAAGTTGAAGGCCCCCCGCAGATTCTATTCGGCCGCTGGAAGAGTTGTCTCTATAGTGTCTTTTGTGGAGGCCTTGGCCATGGCATGCCGCGTACGGTCGCCGCTGGGCCATTCTCCTTCCAACCGGCGAAGGTCCCATCTCATTAAGACAGCTAGCTGTTGGAGAATGTAGCTGACTGCCTTGCCTACTTTGAAGAAAACCTCGTGGTTCCTAGGCTATACTAGGCGAAGCTCACATTATCCACATCCTCGCGGTCGACCCTAGGAACTCATGCCAAGATTCAAGCCCAGCAATGTCGCTGCTGCTTGGTCCCGAGAAGACCTATTTTAGATAAAGCAGCGAGTAGCTAGCCCGCAAACACGTCTTCCGTCAACTACCACCTACTACTTCCGATGTGATTGGTGATGCTGAAGACGCAGAGGTAGTTAACGCTGTCTTGTAAGGGTAGTGAATCTGACAGCACCTGGCATATGGAGGTATTCATGACGGCACGTTTTCGAACAACGCCGGGCCATCACACTTCCCTCTCTCCAGGCTCGGTTTTAGCACGTGAGGGCCTGGTGGAGAAATGAATGAACCGATCAAGATTCCGACAACATTGGAACCTCAACTTGTACTGCTTTCCCACATCTTGACTCCCATAGTATAGCCCCATAGGAGCAGGCATATCCTGCCTTTTAAGCCTCAAGCAACGAGTTTGCATTCACACCCATGGTCTGTCTCCATCAAGCCACGGACCGTGAGACTCTGGGACGAGTACACGACGGTATAGTGGCCCAAAGGAAGGGCGCGACCAACAGGACGGGCCCCTTGTTTTCATCTTGCTTCACTGTCCACACTTGCTCGTTCTGGGGTTGTGAGAAAACGGCAAGCTCTAGCTAATTTTGAAGCGGTGGGTTTGAGAGGGACAGCAGGGCCGATGAGACCTCTGTCATGTGAATAGGAAAATAAGAAACGATACGAGAAGGCCCAGGAGAAGGCGGTATCCGTCCATCTGCCTCGACAGAGACCGGGCGCGGTAAGTTCTGCTGGCTTCCGCGTATCTCACCTACCTTGCATGAGGGGAGAGACGCAAAAACAGAGAGGGCTCTGCCTGCTCGAATGGCATGTGGTATACTCGCGGCCTCTCTCCCGTCTGCGAGCGTGTTGTGTTGATCACTTGGTGTTTTGGGTTCAATGGCGGGCTGCAAATTTGCACGAAGAAAGTGGGCATCCATCTTTTAAGCGGCATCGAAGGCGCTCGGACCATCCATAGAATACAGTGCCCAAATCCACCATTTGCAAACTGTGTGACCGCGTTCAGATCCCCCGCCGCTTTCGTCCAAGGCGCCCATCGCGGATGAATAACCCCCCCGCGCCACCCCAACAACCATGGTGTCGTCGTCGCGCGCCCTCTTACTCCAACAGGATCAGCTTTTTAGACAACGACGCAGACCATGGTACGTCCGCCCGAAACCGCGCGCAATATCCCCCTGGACACGACCAAAGACTAACAAGACGCGACCCCGACAGCCTCCGAAGCGCAAGGCCGCGGCCTCGTCCGGCGCCGGCGCCGGCGGCAGCAAGCGGCAGTCGAAGCTAGCCAAAGAACACAACATCTCGGCGGAAGAGGAGGCCGAGATCAAGGAGGCGTTTAGTCTGTTCGCTGAGCCCATGGAGGGCGAGAAGGAGGGCGTGATCCCCATCGAAGACGTGCGCCGGGCCATGATGTCGGTAGCCACCTCCTGTTACTTGCTTCCCTAGACTTTTATTACCCCGGGCGCTAACCTTTGTGGACAAAACATGCAAACAGCGCCCTCGGCATCCCACCGGCAGACCAGGCCGAGCACGCCGACTTCGTCTCGATCCTGGACCCGGACGACGAAGGGTTCGCGCAGTACCCGTCCTTCGTCGCCATCTGCGCCCTCAAGCTGCACGCGGCGCACCGGAGCTCCGACGCGCACCTGCGCGAGGTCGACGAAGCCTTCTCCCTTTTTACGCACGGCGGCGGCGGCGGCGGTGGCGGCGACAGCAACGCCCACGACGACGACGACAGCCACCAACCCATCATTACCATGGCGCACCTCCGCCGTGTGGCCGCGATGCTCAAGGACGACGACGACGTTAGCGACACGCTGCTGCGCGACATGATCCTCGAGGCCAACGGCGGCGTCGGCGTCGCCAAGGGCGTCACGCGCGACCAGTTCGAACACGTCATGCGCCGCGCCGGTGTTTGGAGGTGAATGGCGAGGGGGGGAATGCGCTCGGAAGCTCTGACTGAGCGTTCTTTCACCCTATCGAAGTCGCAGAAACAACAAATACCCCGAAGACCATCCAAAACTCCGCCATGACTTTCATCCGGCCGTGGGGAGCAGCCCCCTCGTGTTCTATGCGGCGACTCGTGATCCGACTACAGTTGGCGTTTAGCCGCGCCATGCTACCAGGCCTTTGGCCGCACGAGAACGGGTGGGACAGAGGGAAGCCAGCGATGATGTTGTCAGACCTCGAGATCGGTAGCGGATCGTCCGAGTCCGGCTGGTCGACACCATTGGGACCGACGACAGTCCGATCCGGCACTTTGGGCATCCTTTGATGCGAGACCATAGAGCGGCGGAAGCATGCTTTGGAGGAGACGGCCGCCCCAAGAGGCGTGGACGGCGATGACGACATCTGGGGCGGCTGCGAAGTCATTGTGGCATATCCTTCGGGTCTGATGCAGGAGCAAAAACACCGGCTCTTTTGGCCATCGTTCTGTTCGGCTGCCAGCTACCACCTGTAGGTAGATGAGTGGTATGGACGACGTCGAGCTGGGATATCGACAAGCCTTGACATTTGACATGTACGCATCGCCACTGGCCTGTAGTGTAGCAACCGAATGTGATAGTGTTGTCATCCCTCGCCGACGAGCATCATCAATCATGCTCGACGCCAAGATATGGCAATCCGCCACACCTACGGAGGCGCTCCGTCCCCTGAAATGATGGATCTCGTTGTCATGGGTGTGTAAGGTCTCTGTGATTACGGCTTCCCTTCGGATGCCCCTGGGCCGCTGCGGCAGAGGCACAAGAACAGGCCGGGACATGGCAAGACATCGTGCTTCGTTCTCCATAAGTGGAAGTCTACAAGTTCGCTGATGCTCAAAACGAAGCGCTTATGACCTGAGCTTGTCCATGAGGTTCCCTTCCCATTCCCTATACTCGGAAAAGTTACAGCTTGGGCGTATCGACCTGGTTGTGCAGTTTTTACGGACTGTGCTTTCATTCGGTGAAGATGCGTGTCTATGTAGGTAGGTATGTACCCAGTGAAGTCGATCTCCGAATGGTTGAATGTCGAGACGGAGATGTTGACAAAAGGGCTGTTCTGCCACAAGTGACGACACGTGCGCGCCACTCGCAAGAACCTTCTGCGTGGAGCTCGGAAAGGCGGGGGAGCTGGAGAACCCGAGCCTTTGCAAATCAAGCGACCAGAGCAAAAGCGCACAAAAGTAGGTACGGTACGACTAAGGAACCAGCCCGAACAGACGGACAAGGCATTCAGCCTCTCGCCCGTCATGAAGCACGTCATCGTTGTCGGCGTCTGCTACCTGGACACCATCCTGAGGTAGGTAGAACGTCGCTGCTGTGCAAGACAAGGTCGTCTTCGGGATGGAACCAGCTCATGTCCGTCCCAAAAAAAACAACAGCGTCCCGCACTTCCCAGAGGAAGACTCGAAGCTGCGAGCAACCAGCTCGCAGGTCCGGCGCGGAGGCAACTGCGGCAACACGCTCGAGGTTCTCCAGCAGCTTCTGCGCGGCGGCGGGAGCAGCATCAGCAGCAGCAAAGCCGGCACGGTCCAGACGCAACTGCACCTGCTGAGCCCGCTGCCGGACGCATCGTCGCCGGCCGCGGCACAAATCCTCAACTCTTTCCAGCAGGACGGCGGCGACGGCTGCTCGGGCGTGGGCTCGGAGCTGTGTCTGCATCGCGCCGGCACGGCTCTGTCTGCCAGCAGTTACATCATCCGCAGCGAGGCTACCGGCTCCAGGACCATTGTCAATCAGATGCCGCTGGCCGAGATGACCGAGGACGAATTCACCGGAGCAGTCGCCGCCTTTGCGGCGGCATCAAACTCGCGCAAGGCCGCGGAAGACGACGAATCATGGTGGCACTTTGAGGTAAACAAGAAAAAGAGAGGAAGGGATCCTGCTTCTCCTCTGCCCCTCAGACCTCTCTCCTCCTGCCCAAAAAGAGGTTTCCGTATACCTGCCAGTCACATCCTTCACCCTTATGCTTGGCTACCTACCTTCCTCTTTCCCGTTTCATGTCCCGATCCTTTTTCTTTCCTCCCCTCAAAGTAACGTGCGTGCCCGGTGCAGACGGCTAGATGCCTGCCTATCTAGGCAGCGAATTTCCGTGCGGGATGCGGCATGGCAGAAGATGGCTAGCCGTACCTGGCTGCCAAGAGGAAAAAAAAAAAATGAAACCTCAACGAGGGAAGAGCAGACTAACAGGAAAAGAGAAAAAGGGGCGGATACCCGAAACGACGCTTTGGTGCATCCGCCATCTGCGGCGTGTGCTGCCGTCAGCCACCGTCAGTGTCGAGGTCGAGAAGCCAGGCAGGGAGGGGCTGTCGGAGCTCGCTGCAGAGACCGACGTTGTGTTCTATTCCAAGTCATGGGCCGAGGCAAGTCAAACTTTCGAATCCCCTCCTCTTCTTCCTCCTCCCTTGGCCGATCATGGGACGTTTTGAGGGTGTTGTGGGTATGCATGTATGTCGTGGCGTGGCGTGCGTACATACGGACGAACAGACCGCCGAGAGAGGAGGGTGGACGGAACTCCCTCCCTGCGTGTCTGTCTGTCTATCTGCCTGCAGAAGAAAAAAAAAGCAAGGAGAAGCGGCGGAGAGAAGAGGCAAAAAGCCGGCGGCAGATCAGGCTGCCTGGCTGCCTGGCTGCCTGGCCGCCTGGCTGGGCAAATCACCATGCATCGTCGCCTGCATGCAGCTGTGACTCTGACATTGCGCTCATTTTTTTTTTTTCCTCCGCCCTTCTGGTCCGGTGGTGACAGGCTCGAGGATATCGCGGGCCCGAGCAGTGCCTTCGCGGCGAGGCGCCGTCGTCTCATGCGTAGGTTCGGCAGGATGCTTGCTGCTTTGCCCCTCTTCTTCGTGCACCCACCAATCCAACCCTCGTCGTCACTTTTTGGCGGGGAAGCGGCCAGCTGCTCCGCGCGAGAGCGAAAGACAAGAGCCAAGAGTTGGCAACATGGCGGTGTCGTTGACGCTGCTGGTCACTAGGTCGCGCCTCTTCGTCACTTGGGGCGCCGAAGGGGCCTCTGCATTCTCGACGCACGGCCAAGAATACCGCTTCTGCGCGGTGAAGGATGTCGCAGCCGGCGACTACGAGGTAGTGGAGTGAGTTGTCGTTTTTTTTTCCTCTCCTCCCGCCCTTGGTTCGCTTCCTTCGCTGCCGCCTCCTCCTCCTCCCATCCAAGCGAAGAGCGCCGATGGCACTGCACACCACACACCCCTTGGCGCAAGCGAGGGAATTTACTGGCAAGTGCCAGGCCGAGGCGGTAGCGTTGGTGGTGGTGCCCAATGTCCAATGTGTCTACCTACAGTTACTGCTCCTGGGATGCACGCACACACGCATAGTAACATGGTCGCCTGGCGTCCACACCCCACCTTCCCACCCCCTTGTGGTGGGCTGGCGGGCGGTGGACGCGGGCGGTGGCAGCACAATCGGGGCCGGTGACACCTTCATAGCGGGGGTCATCTTTGGCCTGTTTTGCAGGGACGGGGACGAGGACAAGGGCCGGGACTTGCAGGACACGCTGCGATTCGCCGTGGGGCTGGCGACTCGCAAGGTCCAGATCGACGGCTTCGGGGACCTGGGAGGACAAGCTGGAGCTGGAACTGGAGCTGGAGCTGGAGCTGGTAATGGCGTTGGTGCTGGCGCCGATGCTGGGTGCGAGTGACCGACCGACCGATCACAGGAAGAAAAAAAAAAAAAAAAAAAAAAGCCCGCAGTTTCAACCGAGCCCGTGGGGGTGGGTGTCGTTGTTTCTGGCGCTCATTCATGGAGGAGGGGTGTGTCTGTTCGAGTCATATGATGAGGGCGGATACATGTTCAACCCCCTTGGCGGTGTCTGTCTCCATTTTCTGCCACGGCAAGGCGGGACAAATGCGCTGTGCCGTGCTGTGCTGAGCTGCTGTGCTAGGTTGGGCGGCAAGGAAAGGCGAGGGGAAGGGAAGGCGGTGGCGAGCTGATGGAGACCGGAGCGGATGGATTTCATGCGTTGCGGCAGACTCGTAGTCGAGTTGGCGAGGGCCCAGTCCTTGGTCAGCGTAGCGTAACACGGGACGGCCAGGCCATCACAGCAGCATCAACCGTCACCAGCCCCGATGGAGGGGAGAGATTTTGTTTCACTGCCGATACGCCCGTATGGAGTCCAATGGTACGTACCGATTTCACCCTCCATCCCAGACCCGCTGCCATCCGCCAACGCTTTTTTTCCTTCTCGTTCATTGTGGGCCAATCAATCGTGGTCATGGCGGAGAGAGGCTTTGGTTTTTGGTCCCCCCTCGGATGCATCAGGCTTCCTTCCATGGGTTGATACCTCGGCCTTGGTCCTAGATTAGGTGTAGGCAACACCACGGACCGCAAATTCGTGATATGACACCAAAAGAAAAGAAAGGAGAGAGGTGTCAGCCGGGTCGGGCAAACACGCGGCGTTTTCCCAATTTCTCCTTCTGCTAGGCTAGCGCCGAGCTGGGTTGAAAAGCCGGAAAGTGGAAATATTTTGGAAACGGTCGCATCCATCCAGCCGCCGCCAGCAGAGCCCACCTCATTTGTGTCAGGCAGGCAGAGAGCGCTGCTTTGTTGTTGTTGTTTTTTTTTTTTTTTTTTTTTTTTTTCCTGATCCATCCCACTTATGCGAGGGCGATGGTGATTGTGTGATGGTGGTGGTGGCTATCCAGGCGCGTGTCAGGGCGAAGTGGCGGTGTGAAGATGCGGTCTTTTGCCTCCTTCTTTCTCCCTTGCTTTGCTTTGCTTGCCCACTTCCTTTCGCGGGGCCGGGCTTGTCATGGATTCAAGCATTGGATTGGACCGGTTGGTTTTGGCTTGGCTTGGTGGGCGGGCTGTGCAGTGCAGCCACCAACCTGAGCCGAGGAGCATCATTTTGCCGCGTCCTGTGCTTGCTTTTTTTTTTTTTTTTTTGTGGTGACTTTTGCGTTCCGTCATCAGCAAGCATCCTCCTGTCGGCCAATTGCAGCGATTCCGGCCGAGCGGCAATAGAGTACCTTAGTACAGTACGTAACTCTGTATTAGACGGGCTTATTCCTTCCTGTTTCGTTTTGGTAGTACATGTTTTTATTTCTTCTGTCTTGTAATTTATTTCGACACGCATCAAGCAAAGGCGTGCGTCAGCGGGCAGCCTTTTTTCTCTCGCATGATAGGAAAACAAAAAGCAATACATTGAAACCACCCTTTTTTACCATCATGATTCACCAAGCAGCTGGCCGGCCGGGCATTGACTTGCCTCCTGCGGGTGTTGCATTCGGCCCTGCAAAATGTTGACCGCGTGCATGCGGTTCAAAGGATGCAGCAGTAGCCTCCTCCGCCTTGGGCCTTGGGCGGACTAGGATGCACCACTGACAGACAACTCTTGCCTCCACAGTGCTTGCTTTGTTGTCAGTCTGTGGGATGTGGGACCACTAAGCACGTCGGACTGACTTGTCGCTTCTCTTGCCCTTCGCTTCGCAAGTGTCACTCGTTCGCGAATGGCAACTGAGTCAAGGGATGAAGAGCGCACAGGGGACTGACTGGCTAGCATGGGTGTTATGGCATAATGCCGGTGTTGCGCCGTCGTGTTCCGTTGTGCTGAAAAAGAAAAGTGTCGCCGCGGCTGCCCACCGCTCCTTTTGCCCGCAGCCAGGTTGAAGCCTGCGTTGCGTTGGCTTCTCAACGAAAAAGAAAGAAAGTAAGCGGGCTCATTCCAGGAGGAGGCGTGACGCAAATGGGTGCTGGAGACGAAACCATCCTTTTATTATTTATGCTGTATTTTATTCTTTAATCACCCACGTTAGAGATCAGCATAGTCGCTTCTGCAGTTGCCACTCGCTCTGCTCAACCGGCAGCCGGCAAGGGGGAGAAGGCAAAATGGCCGGCTGGGATTTGCAAAACCCCTTCCGGATGAAGCAGGTAAAGGATGTGCGGCCCATTGAGACCCGCACTTTTCAGCCCTGGTGCACTGTCCCCGGCGGGCATTCCGTTGTGCTCCGGTCCTTTTTTAGCGCAGGGCCTCTGGGTCATGCAAACGCCTGATCAGCAAGGGCGTGAGCGCAAGGAGCTTGTGTGCCGTGTAAACTCGGCAGAGGGCTGGACTCAAGTTTGAGTTGTTCGGCCTCCATCCCAGGCTGCGAAAACAGCCTCGGCGTTTGAGTGACGCAGTGTTGTTCCCACTGAATGCATACGATTTGTGTGTGTGTTGTGTTTGTGTGGGTGTGTGTGCATGTGTCTATGAGCTTGAGTGTTGCGTCGTAACAGTACAGTAACAACCTCCACATCTCCCAGAAAGTGGCCAGGCAGGCAGGCAGGCAGGCAGGCGGGCAGACGGAGAAAATAAAATAAAATAAAAAAGCATAATAAATAGTTAGATGCAGATGGGTCAGGAACAGTCCTATGGTAACACGTCGCTCAAGTCCCAAGCCCTTTCCCGCCGCGAAGTCATATCCCTTGGGGCCCAGGTCCGGTGGCTGGCCGGACCACCACGCTAGTCAAACCGCCCTTCTCCCATCCAGTCACTTATGTTTTTCGCTTTTTCACCATGCACGTCTTTTTTTGGTTGCGTCGGTGAAGTATGTATGTATGTATGTACTGTACCTTGGAGACTCCATCCGTCCGCATGCATACAGGACATACATGCAGGACTGGTCGCCGCCTGCAGACAGATGGACGCATGGACTCCGCCAATTCCTTGGCGCTTTGGGCCCAGATCCGCGCGTGCCGGCAACTCAGTTTGCGAGCGTGTCTCTGTCCTGTCTGTTCTGTCGAGGTCGCCGATAATGCCTTGAGACTTGCCCACCCCCTGTTGTGGTGATCAGCCAAGCCCAACCATCTTCGGAGGCTGGCCTTCCTGGGCTTTGGGCTTGGGAGCACGGTCTCATCGCCAAGTTTGACAATCTCCAGTGCCTCAGCATTCTGTACCACCGTGTGCTCTCTCGTGCTTGCATGTACCGCAGCAGTAAGCAAAGTATGGCCGCCGGCTTAACGAATGTTGCTCCGGAAGTGGCCCGCATGCGCATCGAGAGCAATATGGACGGCAAGCGGTGGGTGGTGACGGAGAAATGAAGGAGATCGTCGATACCTTTTCCGACGCCACCTCGCTAGGCAACGTATCCAAGGTACAGTAGCTCTGTGCAATGTACCAGAAGCAAGCGAGACAGGCACCGATAGTCGAGTGGACACACGAATCGTCAGGTCGGTGCTGGCGCCCGCCAGGGTGGTGGGGTTGGGGCATCCATATTGGATCTGACTCTGAACCGGGGACGCAGTCAGGAATTTTCGTGTTTTTCCTTCTTCGGCTGAGATGAATCAATCGTTCGATGCCGAAAAGGGGGCCTCACAAGACAGAATCAAGGGGCCGGCTAGCCTGTCACTAGGTCGGACGGGCCAGTCACATCATCCATTCCAGCTTCCGTTTACCGGCACATTCTATGTGAACACAGTGGTCCCATGTGGGTGGGGTGATGGGGATGCGAGGGACAGCCTTGGCCTGGGGAGGAAGAAACGAACACGGCGCTCAGAGATCTCCACTCGGTGTCTGGTCTTGGATTCCTTGCCTTGACTGGTTGGCTGCTGTTTTTCTTTTTCAGACGGTGAGGGTGTGTGTGGAGGATGGAGGAGAGTGGGGTGGAGATAATAAGCCCAGCGACTGGAAGCGAGACTGCCACGCCTGTCGAACCCCATCGCCAGGGCCGGGTCGGTCGGAGCAAGGGCTTTACTTTGCAGGGCCCACACCCGTCCACAATCCCCAAAAGCAAAACCCCATCATTGCCATGCAACGCTCCATCCTGAAAACAGCAAAAAAAAGGTTCGCCCTGTGGGGGTGGGGGCCACGAC
>PYSS01000062.1:0-219138 GCA_003049465.1 Magnaporthiopsis rhizophila | reverse complement strand
TTTTTTTTTTTTTTTTTTTTTTTTTTTTTTTTTTTTTTTTTTTTTTTTTTTTCGACGTTAGTCGCCAACCGACTGACCCAAACAAATAAAAGCACCGTGACTTGCACGAAGGGAACCTGTGCGTGCGGCAAGTACGAGAACCAAAAGCGGCCGACGCGCGAGACGCGGCATCACCCGTCCGTTTCGGCCGCTCTGGGCTCGACATCACCATCCTGGACTACGGCCTCTCCCGGGCCGAGGACCCGGATCCGACGGACGACGAGGACGCGTCGCTGCCACCGCCGATCGCGTTCGACCTGGAGAAGGACCTGAGCCTCTTCACCAGCACGCACGCACCGCAGTGCAAGGTGTACCGGCAGATGCGGTCGTTCCTCATCCGGGGCGACCGCGCCCACCTCCCGCCGCGCAGCCACGACAAGCCCTACGAGGCGGGCATCTCGTGGGCCGACCACAACCCTTACACCAACGTGCTCTGGCTGGCCTACGTGTACGACTACCTGACGCGCCACTTCAAGGGCGACAAGCGTTCCCTGGCCGCCTTCAGGGCCGAGACGGCCGAGCTGTGGGCGCACCTCGACCCGGACGCGCCGCCGCGCGTCAAGTCGTTCCCCAGCGCCACCGACGTCGTGCGCTTCGTCGTCGAGGCCGGCTGGGTCACCGAGGCGCAGCTGCTTGGCGGGCCCGACGGCGACGGCGGCGGCGGTGGCGAGGGGGAGGATGGCCGGTCCGTGCTGCTGATGGAGGAGGAGGATGGTAGCATCATTGAGGCGCGCATCATGGAGAAGGACGACAGCCAGCTGCGGAGGTCGCCCAGGAGAAGGCGACCACGAGCGCCTTGAGAGGGCCGGGGTTCAACTGGGAAAGGAAGGAGGGCAACGTGATTCTTTTTCGAGAAGGTCTCGGTGTATATTTGTCAGCACAGGCTTTTTGATGTGCTTATGCGGCGGGTTGCTCTCGCGGCACACCCATTTTTTTTTTCTTCTTTGATATTGTGCACCTTTTCCTACTAATGTCTTGGATTCGAGACCGGCTTCGACTTGAAGCGGTGTACATAGCATTTTGTTCTTGGCTACCAGATACCCACCCAATTAGAGAGATTTATACATTCTGGCATTTCTGTTTTGCATCATTTCTGCTGTATATTACACCACTCTCGCTGCCGTCGCTTTTCTTGAGGTATAAGAAATAGGTGTTAAAATTTGCGTTCACTCGCTTGGTAGGTACCTCAAGGAACGAACGTGTGGTACGATAGAAGAAAGAAAAAAGGGGCGAACGAACAAAAGGCAGCTGAAACCTGCCTCGCAGGGTCTCGATAAGGAACGCCACTGGCCCGCCTGCACGGCTCGGTGGTGGCTTGTTCTCGTGTCGTACAGCAGCAGGCCGTACCCCATCCGTCGAATCCTTCTAATTGGCACTCGAGCGCCCGGATTGCTCACATACATATTAAATCACGCACCTTCCGGGAAGGTGGCGGCTCCCCTGATATATTAGGTCTGTATGTAGCAGCCCAGATCTCTGTGTCCTGTCTCAGCAGTCCCTAACAGACGGCCCTAGCTGAGGGACGGACGGTTCTAAGCGACACGAGCAGTGGTGACCCGATGTAGGGAGCCGATATGTATTCCTGGGATGCGATGCGCTGTTTTCGTGCGTGGTGGTGCAACGGGACTCCGGAGGCCAAGCACGAGCCAAGGTGTCGGGGGGGAGATGAAAGGTGCAACGCTGGCATTGCTTTTTGGCCCCTGAGCTCTTGCGTGAGGGGTTGCGGCGGCTGGTTTGGCCAAGATCCGACTGCAAATCTTTGATTCTATGTCCTTTCTGGCAGCTAGCTGTACATAGGGCACTGCGGAGATCCCCTACTCGTTGCCCGAGGTTTTACGGTGATGACACTTCCCAGGATCGTGGAGTGAGGGAGCAAGGCTGCAGACTACCAGATGCGTTTTGCTATCGATTGTCAAAGACATTACGGGTTTGCAGCAAATTTACTTTTTAGGTCACATGGAAAGAAAGACAACAGTCCATCGTTGGACGCGCGGGATTCTTTGGTTATTCAGGACATACTGTACCGCGCAGGCATGCACGCCCCTCTTTTGCGGCCCTGGAATCGTCTTGTTAACGCGGCCTTGGCTTGGTCTTGGCTTGAGCAGGATGAAAGCCAAGAATAACAGCAACACAGCTTGAGCGTCCCGTCACAATGACGGTCAAAGGGTGGGCCGTAGTGCGTTTTGCCAATATTCTGCAAGGGAGGTGACAGGTCCAGACGGTCGAGACGCTTATTTTTAACAAGAAAACATGGCCCCACGGCGCCTATGCGGCACGAGGCTCTCAGGACTCGAGGTGACGGTTTCTCGGACGCCGTTAAATCCCGTCCGAACTGGTGGTTTGCACACAAGGCTCGAGGCGAGATGGAGTGTCAGCTGACATACGGTCAACCTGGAGGAGGGTGTTCATGTGCAGAAAATTGATGAAAACCCGTGGCTGCGGCGCCGAGGCCACACGGAAGCGACCCAGAGGCGATGGATGGGGCAAGAAACGAAAGCCCGCCAAGGCTGAGGTGCCGAACTCGGCGTCTTTCTTACCATCACGTCGCACTTCATTGGGCCCAGGACGCCCCATCCCAACCGAACCAACCCACCTAGGTACATACTGTACCCGGGGATAAAACCTGGCACTGGAGAGCGGTTGTGCGGGGGTCGCTTGCAGGACGGCTCGCGGGGCGGGCGGGCTCTCCGGTTCAGGTGGTATTACAGGATACTAGTGCCGGTACACCCCGTTGTGGGCTCGTACAGCTTGACGAAGGGAACTGTATTCCGGACATGGGCGTTTACTGCTTGCTCCCTTACTTCCATCAGCGGGGTGTGCATCATGGAGGTGATTCATTAATCTTGTGATGCTGGCGGCCGTACCTCGTGTCGTTTTGTTTCGTCTCATCCTATCCGCTCGTTTATTCTCCCAACTTCTTCCACTTCATCTTGTTATTCCTCCTGCTCCTTAATTTTATATGATCAGACGTGTGATGTGCCGCCAAGTGACATTGCAACCGTGCCCGACAGCCAAGGATAGGAACGGAGACAGGGTACTGAATAAACAAAGACAGCCTCCTGTCTTAATCTCGAGCAGGCGGAAGAACGATGGGAAGCAAAAAAAAAAAAAAAAGACGAACAGGGGTTCTGTCCACCAACGTGCAGGTGGCATCGCCTGATGTTTGGGCAACAGGCAGGGGGGGTAGATTGGCTATCACAATAGGCCAAGCCCTGGACTGCGCCAAAGCGGATTTAAGTTGACGGACGTCTTTACAACCCCGCGCGTTCGGAACCCGACGCATGCCGTAATTTTTGCTGGTGGTGTGCAGCTTGCGGCACAGGAGGCGGGCCTTGAACATGAGATGGTTGGAGCAGGGGACCTTCCTGTTGTTGCTATCACCCCCCAAAATAGCAAGCACTGCACATTTGCATTCGCCATGCCGCTATTGGCCAATCTCGTCGGTGGTGGCGTCTATGTCGTGCTCGTTTGCTCACATCGAGGGCGGGCCTCGGCTGCCATGACACCGCGATATCCAGACAGCTGCCATCTCGATCGCTCACTCTGCACCCAAGGCTACGTCGGTGGATATGAGTCGCAACCGGTGGACAAATCGTTCAAGGCACAAGACACAAAGTACCGGCGGGAACGGGCGGGTCATACTTGGCCGGTTCCCCTCCCAGGCCCGCATAGCACGCCGTGCGGCTCCATGCCGTGCCGAACATCAGTATTGAGACAGGGCGAGAAGGAGTGCGACGCTGCATTTCTTAAAGCCCAGTTTTCGGGTGACATAGCGGGCGGGAAATCGTTGCGGTGGAGGTCACAAGGGTGCCCCAACATGCCGGCACCCACTCCCCGCCTCACCCCCCGCCTACCCGCCCACCTACCATGCCACCCTCTCTCTTCCTCCCTTTTCTCTCTCAGCGTGGACGCGTGAGCCTCTGGTAAGACGACGGGCGCGCGTGGACGCGGCCTCGGAAGCCGACGGTCCAGCCTGGCCGCCCGCGTGAATTCGATAAATCGACCGGAAAGTGGTCGACGGACCAGCGCGCACGGTGGCTGCCGCCTGTCAGTTTGGCCCTGCTGCTGTGGCGACTACCGCCATCCGAGGAAGCGATCAGCCGCAAGAGGGTCACTCTGCAGTTTCGATCGCTCGCTCTGCTGGGGTATTAGAGCATCAGCAACGCGGGATGCTGTCCGGGCCCACTGATGCGTGTGAAACAAAACAACGGTAAAAAGAGAAGCAAGCGCCTCGGAATCTCAACTGCCCAGTGGACAGACAGTCCGTCCAGCATCTTTGGAATCACGATTCGTAACAAAAAACAACTCCATTGGAGGAACGGAGCAGTTTTGCTCTAATGTCTGAAAAGGATTATTTTCCCCGACAATGTCCACTCATCGACACGCTAGCTTCGCAGCCACAGGTCGATCCTGTTGGACAAAGTCGTCCGGCCGGCGTCGTCACCCGGGGGGTCGATTACACATCACAGACCCCGGGTCTGGGCCTAAAACATGTTTTGCTGCCACCTACCTATTCGGGTGGCCTCGAACCCTTTTTTGGTGATATGGAAACTACCATGCATTTGGAATCACGCCAAGACATGGACTGGTGTGCTTGCTCGGCCCAAATGTCCAGATATAGCACCCCCTCGTTTCTGCTTCCTCGGAAGCGTGCCCTTGCAGTGGCACACCACACACGCGCCCGCTCGCCGATCCCGTCGCCCACTAATGTACCAAATCCAACCAGATAGATGAGCTTCCCGGTGGGGCTCCAGGTTGCGCTGCCAAGCTGCCCTGCGCGCTTTCCGGTCACTCCAGCGCACCACCGCTGTGATTCCAACACATCACACTCCCCCCGGTCTTTTTTCCTCCTCCTCAAGGTTTGCTGCAGCTACAGTGGAAATGATGGAGTGGGGCTGCTGGGGACGGTCGACAAGAACTTACACAACAGGAAATACCTCGCTGACGTCGGTACAAGTGTACATCGGGGCACGAATTCCAAGGTTGGCAAAGAGCTTCCTGATCCGCGCGTGGCTGCCACCCGCAGGCAAATGTAGCAGCCTCCTCGCCGCAGCCTGGGACTAGTGTTTGTCTAAAACGTACGCATCTATAAAAGAACATGGCCCGTCTCGCACACATTCCATCTCGAGTGATGTCCCTTCGTCTGTGTCGCTTGAGCGAGCCAGCATAGACGTCAGCCAGCCTCTGAGCTCAGAGCCGCCACCCCCGCTTGCGCCCCAGGGAGCATCCTTGCTACACTCTTTTTGGCCGGCCATATCGTGTTTGCACAAAAAATGCATATCTCGCCGTCCTTCATTACATGGGCGAGCCTGGGCTTCCCCGGCCTCGCCCTGGCGGTCTGTCCCTATGCCGACCCCTCCGCCTTCCGCCCCAGGGATGAGGCCGCGGCTGCCAGCGGGAACATCTACGACCAGTTTACCGTCGACGACAAGGACAAGTTCCTTACCAACGACTTTGGCGGGCCCATCGGCGACCAGTTCAGCCTCAAGGCTGGCGACCGCGGCTCCACGCTGCTGGAGGACTTTATCTTCCGGGAGAAGATCACTCGGTTCGACCACGAGCGAGTAAGTTCTTGCTGCCATTGCTGGATGACCCATACGAGCTGCAGTCTCGCCTGCTGACCTCACCGCCATCTAGGTCCCTGAGCGAGCTGTCCACGCCCGCGGTGCTGGCGCATATGGCACCTTTACCAGCTATGGAGACTTCAGCAACATCACGTCCGCTTCTTTCCTCAGCGCCGCTGGGAAGAAGACTGAGACCTTTGTCCGTTTCTCAACCGTCGCTGGCTCCAGGGGAAGTGCAGACACCGTCAGGGATATCCGCGGGTTTGCGACCAGGCTGTATGTCCCTTGCTCAGCTTTTGTATTAAAGCAACGCCCGGCTCCGTTCGAGAAAAGAAATCTGACTTAATGGGTTCTGCTTATCCCGCAGTTACACGGACGAGGGCAACTTTGGTGAGTTGAACATGCCACCCGTTCAAATCTTTTTTTTTTTTTTTTTTTTTTTTTTTTGCCTCAGGGTTTCCCCGACTAACTCATCGTGCTTTCTAGATATTGTCGGCAACAACGTTCCCGTGTTCTTCATCCAGGATGCTATCCGGTTCCCTGACTTGATCCACGCGGTCAAGCCCAGCCCGGACAATGAGATTCCGCAGGCAGCTACTGCTCACGACAGCGCGTGGGACTTTTTCAGCTCGCAACCGTCAGTACCACCTCAAGACGACAAATACGCCACTGCCCGTACCGGGGGCAGCATCACTAACCCAATATGCTCCTTTCCAGATCTACTCTGCATGCCCTCTTCTGGGCCATGTCGCCGCACGGAACGCCGCGGTCGTTCCGGCACATGGACGGGTTCGGCGTCCACTCGTTCCGGCTGGTGAACGACAAGGGCGAGTCGCACCTGGTCAAGTTCCACTGGAAGACGAAGCAGGGCCTGGCCAGCCTGATCTGGGAGGAGGCCCAGATCCTGTCGGGCAAGAACGCCGACTTCCACCGCCAGGACCTGTGGGACGCCATCCAGGCCGGCAACGGGCCCGAGTGGGAGCTCAGCATCCAGCTGGTCAAGGAGGAGGACGCGCTCGCCTTTGGCTTCGACCTGCTCGACCCCACCAAGATCCTGCCCTTGGAGTTCGCGCCCCTGCAACCCTTGGGCGTCATGAAGCTAGACCGGAACCCGACCAACTACTTTGCCGAAACGGAGCAGGCCATGGTAAGCAAGGCAGTCAGCCGGACAAGCGCCTTGATTGGTTGAAGGTGGCGAATCCCTAGCTAACTGTCGGTGAATTAGTTCCAAGTCGGACATGTCGTCCGCGGCATCGACTTCAGCGAAGACCCTCTGATGCAGGGCCGCGTCTTCTCGTACCTGGACACCCAACTCAACCGCCACAATGGTCCCAACTTTGAGCGTGAGTCTGGATAAACAACCCCTGGATTGGGGACGGGACACAAGAAGTGCTGACTCTCCACGTGTTGATGACCCGCAGAGCTTCCGGTGAACCGCCCGCGTGTTTCTGTCCACAGCAACCACCGCGACGGCGCCGCGCAGATGAAAATTCACAAGAACATCTTCCCTTGTAAGTCCATATCTAGGTACCTCTTTATATACCTACCTTGTGTGGCTGACACGGCGCTTCACTCATCGCCCCAGACACCCCCAGCGCTCTCAGCAACGGCCCCAAGCAGGCGGACCAGGAGGGCGGGCGCGGTTTCATCACGGCGCCCAGGCGCACGGCGTCGGGCGGCCTCAAGCGGGCGCTGTCCGAGACCTTCAACGACCACTGGACGCAGCCGCGGCTCTTCTTCAACAGCCTGGCCAAGGAGGAGCAGCAGATGGTGGTCAACGCGATCCGGTTCGAGCTCAGCAACATCAAGGCCGAGGTGGTGCGCAAGAACGTGCTGCAGCAGCTCAACCTGATCCACAACGGCGTCGCCTCGCGCGTGGCAAAGGCCGTCGGCATGGAGCCGCCCGCGCCCGACCCGCGCTTCTACCACAGCAACAAGACGGCCGGCCTCTCCGTCTTTGGTGGCCTGCCGCTGCCCTCCATCAAGGGCCTGCGCGTCGCCGTGCTCGCGGCCGCGGGCTCGGTGGCGCCCGCGACCGGGCTCAAGGACGCGCTCAAGGCCGAGGGGCTCGCCGTCACGGTAATTGGCGAGTTCCAGGCCCGGAGCGTCGACGCGACCTACTCGGCGTCCGACGCCACCGTGTTCGACGGGCTCGTCGTCGCGCCGGGCGCCGAGGCTTTCTTTTCTGGCGACGGCGCCCGCTCGACCCTGTTCCCGCTCGGCAGGCCCGCGCAGCTGGTGCTCGACGCCTACCGCTGGGGGAAGCCCGTCGGCGCGTTCGGGTCGGCGGCCGACGCGCTCGCCGGCGTCGGCGTGCCCGACGGCAACGGCGTCTTCAAGGCCGGCGACGCCGCGGCGCTGGTGGCGGAGTTCAAGAAGGGGCTGGCGCAGTTCCGGTTCCTGGACAGGTTCCCCGTTGACGCGGACTAATGGCAGGGGGGAGGGGAAAGGCCGCGCGGGGGGGCGTGAAGTTGGTCTCCGAGGTCGATCCTGTTTCTAATGTTTTATTTCACATCTTTGTAATCCTAGTTGACCTAATCGAACACACCTGGTTTCTTTGACGACTCTCACTCCTTGAAAACGACCTAAATTCCCCGCCAACGATGCACAACATCCTGCATTGCATAGACGAGCCATCACGTGGAGCACCATTGGTTATGGTCGCAGGTTCGGCCGCAGACCGTGGAGTCTCCCCGCCTGTCGTTGTCGAGGAGGGGACATGTCTACCTCCTTGGCGCTTCCAACTCTGTGAGGCTCTGCAGTCGGCTTGGCGCATACCATATTGGAACGGGCGGACCCGTCTGGTGTTCAGATGACAGCTCTGCGCACGCCTTGAAGTCTGTCGTCTGGTGGTGTAGATGCTTGTCTGTCTGCCTGCCTGCCTGGTGGATCATATCAAACCTGTAAAGACATGGGTCCCACTTCTCCCGTTTATCCCAGTGGGGCTGCAAAGCCACGCGGGGGAGTCCCCGGTCCGGCTATTCCTGTTTAGGCAGATATCGTCGGTCACTTGGTGACCCTTAGAGTGTGCGGTGATGACACAGCAGAGGCCACGCGCGAGCCACCACCTCCTCACTCCCAACATTTCAACCACCAGCCAGGTCCGTCGACTTCGGCTTCCCGACTGCCCCTAAATCGAAACGACCCGATCGTTTTCCCTCCACTACTCCTGTACAGCTCGCCCAATGAGTCCAAGGTAGCAAGCAGGCGGCAAAACATCATCGCCTGCGGCCATCGCGCGATTGGCTATCGGCAACGACAGCATCCGAGCAAACCGCGGCAACCCCCCAGGATCGACGGCACAATGGATCACCTCCGCAGACTCCTCTCGCGCGGCGGCAAGTTGCCGTCGCGGGACGATCAGGCGTACGAGCCGCTCCCGGACGACGGCGAGGGGAGCGCCCCGTTCCTGAGGCGCGACACCGATGACGAACACGACGGCCACGACATACCCTTCTCGTGGATCGAGTACTCCATCTTCACCATGCTCGGCGCCGCCATGCTGTGGGCCTGGAACATGTTCCTCGCCGCGGCCCCCTACTTCGCCACGCGGTTCCGCGGCGACGCCTGGCTGGCCGCCAACTTCCAGTCCGCCGTCCTGTCCGCGTCGACCGTCACCAACCTGGGCGCCATGCTGCTGCTCGCAAACGTGCAGAGCTCGGCCTCGTACCCGTTCCGCATCACGACGGCCCTCGTCATGAACGTCGGCTTCTTCTCGCTCCTGACGGCGTCCACGACTTCATTCCTCGACGCCCCGCCCAGGCTCTACGCCGGCTTCGTGCTCACCATGGTCGGCCTGACGGCGTGGGCCACGGGCCTGATGCAGAACGGCGCCTTCGCCTTCGCCGCCGGCTTCGGCCGCCCGGAGTACATGCAGGCCATCATGACGGGCCAGGCCGTGGCCGGCGTCCTGCCGTCCGTCGCCCAGATGGTCTCCTACCTCGCCTTCTCCGGGGACAACAACACCGCCGGCGGCCACGATGATGAGCAGTCAAAGCAGCAGCAGCAGCAGAGCCAGGAAAGCGCCGGGGCCGCCGCATTCTACTACTTCCTCACCGCCGTCGTCGTCTCGTCCGCCGCCCTAGCCGCCTTCCTGCCGCTGATCCGCCGCCACAACCGCATCGTCGAGGGCCGCATGTCGGACCGCATGGCCGCCTCCCACGCCTCGGTCGAGGAGGCCGAGCGCGCCGCCCGCCGCGTCGTGGGGCCCGTCGAACTCTTCCGCAAGCTGCACTTTTCCGCATCCGCCGTCTTCCTCTGCTTCGCCATCACCATGTTCTTCCCCGTCTTTACATCCAAGATCGTGTCGGTGCGGCGCGGCAGCACAGCAGGAGGAGAGCCGCCGCTGCCACCCCTCTTCCAGCCGGGCGCCTTCATCCCGCTCGCCTTCTTCTTCTGGAACCTCGGCGACCTCGCCGGCCGCATCTCGTCGACGCACCCCTTCTTCGCCGCCCTCCGCCGCCGGCCCTCAGTCCTCTTCGGCCTCACCGCCGCCCGCGTCTGCTTCCTGCCCTTGTACATGCTCTGCAACGTCGGCGGCCGCGGCGCCGTCGTGCGCAGCGACTTGTTTTACTTGCTGCTCGTCCAGCTGCCCTTTGGCTTCACAAACGGCTGGCTCGGCAGCAGCGCCATGATGGCCGCGTCCGACTGGGTCGAAGAGCCCGAGCGCGAGGCTGCCGGCGCCTTTATGGCCCTTTGCCTTGTTGCTGGGCTCGCGGCCGGGAGCGTCCTGAGCTTTACCGTCTCGGGGATATGAGATGTGTTGATGGTAGACCTAACCTTTGTGATTTTCGTTCTGCGTTGATGAAGTTCGTGGTTTTGCCTCTTTGAACTTTGGCTGTCTTACTCCGAGCTCGTTTATTATAAACATCCTCTAAATGGTGTCATCTCTCTTTTCTTTGGGTCAAGCATGGATCGACGGCGTTTAGGAGAATAGCATGCCATCACAGCGATTATAGTTTTCAACAGTGTATAAACGAGATCATAAAGGAAGATGATTTTTGCTGCCAGTTTTGACACTTCATAATCTTTCTTTCAGGTCTACTCATTCCCGATGTTTATAAACATGCGCTTATCGTGACTAGCATGACGGGGGTTGTTCATCGTATCAACCCTCCGAAACCAACATCCCCCGTCGCACCTTGCAGCACGTCAATCTTTTGCCTGAAATGGGACAGAGTTATGGATGAGAGTGGGATAGTCGATTCACGAGTCTATCGGAATATCCAACTGAGTGTGCTGGCTAGTACTCGCCAGCTCGGCAACACTCAACTTGGCTGGCATGCGCCGCGCCAGTGGACTGTGCGTCGTTTGCACGTCGTTCACACCTTGTAAAACGCCCATCGAGGGGCCTCTCGCCAGAGTCGACAAAGAAAATAAAAACAAGAAACGATACATGAGAGAGTCTGCACAGGTGGGTGACCTCGTTATATCGCTGCGTGTGACCGAAAGTGGTCCGTTGCCTCCCCATCGAGGGCGGGCGAGGCTCTCCTCCTCATCTTCACCCATAAAGAACCACCGTGATTTTTTTTTTTTCATGAGCCACCCACCGTCTATCCCATTGTATAGTTCCTCGTTAAAACGCCGTTAGTGCAGTTTTGCGCTGTAAAACCACACATTACCCAATTATTTAGTAATGCTGAGCACAGCAGGATCGTAAGTTGGTCCCGCCATGCTTCCAAAGACAGACCGGACGCCACCCTATGCCCTTTCCCCAGAAGGACTTTTATATGAAAGTAGATGGGAGGGACATAGGAAATTCTTGTGTGAAAGAGTGAGAATGTCGATAGTGGTTGGTGTAGTGCGGGGCACTGATCACGAGCTCGTTGACCTGGGCTGAGCTTCGTACGCCGGCGGTGGCAAGTCCTCCCGGTCATCCCAGAAGTTCGGGTTCCGCCGCTTCTCGTCGTAGGCGCGTTTGGCGATCTCACCAGCCATCTTCATGATCCAGGCCTGCTCTAATATCAAAGAAGGGGATTCTGAGTTTGTGCGTGCTCGCAGAGGTTCGCTGCCAGTCTTGCTGCTCTTCTTCTCTTTGACCTCTGGGCTGCTGACTGGAATGGTGTTCTCCTTGGTGGGCTCCGGCTCAGCCATCGGGGGGTCCGTCGTTTCTACCCGGGCCGTTCCAGGCACTTCGGTGAAGACGTCGCGGTCCAAAGCAACACGCTGATGGAGTTGAGGCAGATCGTCGCCGGCTCCGTAGTGCATTCTGCTCCAGCTTGATGGGTCAGGCACAGACTCGTCCTCCGGCTCTTGCTCCGGCTCCTCAGGAATGGAAGCCGACGCAGGGTATCCCGACGACGGAGGCTGGACCGAGGACGCGTCGTCGTCGGTCTCTCCCATGTCACCGCTGGCTTCCGATTCGGTCTTGCGTCTGAGGTTGACGACCCTGTTCTTCTTCTTCCGGTTGGCGTACGGCTTCGCGTGTCGGCTTGAACCGAGACCGAGACCGGTGGTCGCCGAGTTCATGCTGACCAATGACGGGCGTGACGGAAGCTGCCCGTTGGACTGGCTGCTCGTGTCCGAGAAGGTATATACCGTGGAGGATCCATGGAACGAATGGGACTTCACTAGGCTGGGCGCCAGCGGGGGCGGCGAGCTGTAGCCCTCGACCTTGTCTACCGGGCCGGCCTTGGCTCGGAAAATGACTTCGGGGGCTGGAGGCGTGGAGAGCGATGCGGTGAGGTGGGAGTTTATGAGGGATGACAGGTGAGAAAGACTGCGCTGGGAGAAGAGCGACTGCAGGTCAGCACCGCCGTTGACGGCAATGTTGGAGATGTCGCTAGGATCCACAGGGTTTCCGTTGGCATCAACAGCGTCGACGGGAGGGCTGGCAAACGGGTTGACCGTGCCCTCATCCGTCTCGTCCAGCTTCTCGTCCTCATCCTTGGGGAGCTGATCTGGACACCATAGCTGCAGGGAGAGCTTGTGGATGATGGCAGGTAGCTCTTCCATCATCAGATTCCTCAGCTTCCCCTCAATGGTCCTTTGCAGGTAGTCCCGCACGAACTGTATCGAGTCGAAGGTCGACGAGACCTTGAGGGACTCGAGTGGGTCATTGCGGAAGACCAGGGTCAGGCCCTTTTG
The DNA here is from genome assembly GCA_003049465.1 of Magnaporthiopsis rhizophila. Classification (NCBI taxonomy): domain Eukaryota; kingdom Fungi; phylum Ascomycota; class Sordariomycetes; order Magnaporthales; family Magnaporthaceae; genus Magnaporthiopsis; species Magnaporthiopsis rhizophila. The sequence goes on along the minus strand of PYSS01000062.1, from coordinate 206,449 downwards.
CTTGGAGAAGACGACGATGATGAAAGCAGAGAGCTTGATCTCGGATAACGTAATCTGGAGAGGAATCGTCAAGCCCGAGGCGGCGGCTAAGGGTTTCGGCGACGTGAAGCTGGGCTTGGAGTGCAGGGAGGTGTTCAGGGGGTTTGCCTGTGACGTCTATATTAGTGTCCGATATGATGCAATCAGCTGCACCTCGGCAGCGCTCTTGGCTCGGGAAACGCGCATCCCTGTCGACTAATTTCCGAAGACCATGCGGCAAGCAACAAAAGACTGCATAGAGCGGATGCTGACGCGATTTTCATGGGGATTGGCTCCATTGCAATGAAATCAGGACCATGCGAGTGATGCTGAGGAAAGTGAAGGAGCACGCATTGAGGGGGTTCTCCTGAACCCCTCGCCAAGTGTGCCCCTGCACTTGCTTGGGGGATGCGAATGGGGGCTGGAGCGCGTGTTGCGGCGAATATCGGGTGCAACGTCGGTGGTGCAGGCCAATGGAGATGGGATAGCCATAGCAAGTGAGCACCGTTGTGATTGTGCGAATGCGCTCTGGTCGAACTTGCATGTCGAGATGTTGATGGCGGGGATGTGCAGGGGGTTGTTGGTGCTGCCGCATCACGGACATGGGCAAGGAAGAAGGCGCCGAGGAGAAGATGAAAACCAACCTGAACTCTTGTCTTGAGCGTCAAGAACGCGTCTCCCGAGTAGCACATCTTGAAGATGCCTCGGAACCTATCCTCGGCAAGGTCACCGATCTCGAGTATCTCCAGCTCTGGCGGCACGGAGCCGAGGTTGAACTCGGTCACAAGGATGTCGTCGACTATTATCGGAGGCTTCGGGGACTTGTTCAGGGCCGTCGTGAGCAGGTCGCGCGCGCGCTGATAGAAGCTCGCGTCGGCCGCGAGCGGCGACCAGTTGAAGTTGAAGGCCATGTTGAGTAGCTGTTATGCGACCATGGCGCGGTGTGGTGGTGGTTGCCTCGCTCGGGAGAAGCTCGTGGGCTGGTGCTCGCGTGGGAGGAAGGGAGCGCGCGAAGGAACAAAAGGAGGTGCGCAGAAGCGAATTCGGGGGAGCTATGGATCTGTGTGAGGGCCGATCGGGCGTCGAGGTGAGTGCTCGACGGCAACAACGTGGTGAAAGAGAGCGGGAAGAAAAAGGTCGGCCTGTGATCGAACAAAATCGGCATAAAGGAGTTGAGGGAGTGACGGATCGCAGGACTGGGATGGAAGCTTGCCGCTGCGGCCGGATAAGTTGTGTGGGATGACGCTAGTGGAGAAGGGCGGCGGCTTGGGGAAAATTTTTGGGCGTGGGAGATCCTCGCACGGAGCAGGCGCGTGTGTGGCTTGGACAGGAGACGGCGGTCTTTTCCGAGAGTGACATAAGCAGAAACAGCCACTCATGTGCCGGCAGGCGTCGCCCTGTCCCTTCACGCGCGGGAATTGCAAGACAAGGCGCGGAAGGAACTGGGCATCTGATCAAGGCCAATGGATCGACAAGACCTGATATGACCCCAAAAACATGCCACAGGTCGCCCGCGCCCGTTTTCCTTGGGGAGTGGTGGCACGAGATGTGCAGGTCCCTCCTCGCGCTGGGGCCGTCGACTTATGTACCTGAGGTACGTATGGCCGTTTGCGCCAGTTGGAACAGTTGATGGTGCCGCCACTTCCCCTCCTCTCCCCTCCATCTCCCCTCTCTGCTCAGGACTAAAGCGCCTCACTTGGATGCGCGCGGAAGCTGGTAGACTTTAGGTAGCAGCCCAGGGCGGCCGGCCCAACCTTGTGTGCCAGCTTTTTCTGCCGCACTACTTCCTTGGTGCCCTACCGTTCTTGCGTTTGCCGATTAAGTGCCCGCATAGGTAATATAGGTCCGGGCAATCCATGGTTCGGTTGGACAACGAAGACGCACGCCACGCAAGTGTAGCCAGCGGCTAGAGGCAGCTGAGCATCTCCGACCACGATGAGGCGTTGGACATTGGACGACGACGACGATCTCACTTCGTCCGCCTTCTTTCTTTCCCCTCTTCTTGCGCGGCTCAAACCGGCCCCTGGACTGGCTGCTCGGTTTTGTTTACAAATATGGTTGGCTGGGGTCTCCCGAGTCAAATACTATGTCCCAGCACGACGGAGATCACAAACACCAGCATCGATCCAATTTCTGTGTGTCTGGTTCCCCGGCCGTTCAGTCGAATGGGCTCATCTATGGGAACCCCTCGATGCTCGCTCCCCCTCCTTCCGGGGTCGCGTGCACAGCACCGACTGGCCAGACTAAACGTGGGGAGGGTGATGTCCAAGTGGGAACAAACTGGGGGCGAACCTGCAGGTCGATGGAGGTCGAGGCACCTCTCATCGCTTCTCAATACCCTGGAAAAAGCAAGGCCGAAACACGCCGCGGCCTATTCTTGGCCCTCGCTGCGCAGGGAGTTCCAGCTTGGCGAATGGCATCAAGGCAGATCGACTGACCGCCTTTCTGCCCGCAGCCGTGTTTTGATGCAGTCTAAGTGGTCTCCACACATCCATCGTGCGAGCCCGAGCCCAGGACTATTTATTTTGCACGGCCCAGAATCGTTGTTGCACAGCCAGCTCGTCTGTCGGCCCGAGTGAAAAAGCCAAGGAGAGAAGCAACAACCAGCCACCGTCTCAGTATATATGTGCCAACGTATACCTTTATCATTATCTTAGGGCATATATCCATCCGCATTGATCGCAAACGCGCGGTACGAACAAGCAGCGCCATCCTTCCTTCGCACTTTCAAGGACCGGGCTCTGCTGTCATCCCAACTGCAGCAACCGCCGCGCGAGTGTGTGTGTCTGATGTTTGGTGGCATTGGGTCAAGACTTGTCTCGGCTCATTGGGCATTGAGGCAGAGCGCCTGATCAGATCAACCCGCATGTGCCCTAACCCAGCAGCACGCCACGAGTCAGGTCCTCTGCGCTGTCCAGCCGTCCTGCTTGCTTGGGATTCCTTGGCGCTCCACTGGTTTGCGAGCAACAGTGGGGTGACTGAGGGAGACAAGATGCACCGGCAGTGGGCGGGCATGGGTGGCTGTTAGGTTATGCTTTCTCTGCCGTGACCATATATCCCTACCTCTCTGTAGCCTTTGCCTTGCCAAGCAGCAACATGGATCTCTGAGACTGGGATGGCTGACGCGTCAAACGTCCGGGGTCCCGGAGACGGCCCCGGGCGAGGCCACGGTGGCCCAGGGCTGGACCACATCCGTCCCTTGCCGGTGTTTGTTTGCAGAAGGCTGTCACATGCAGAAAAAAAAGGTAGACGGTACCAAGTACCTAGTATATTTGTGTCTTGAGATTCTACTGGTCCAGACGCGTCGTGTTATTTCGCCCATAATGAGGACCGCGTTCCCCATCCAACAGTATAGGGCCGGCGGGGGTCATCCAAGCGCAGAGCGCAATGGCATCCAGGACCGGCTGAACGAATCTCTGCTAGGCCATTACTCTCAAGTTTTCGCCCGGTATAGTGGCCCCAGCGGCAAATGGACCCGAGATCAAGTCGCCGTGTTTATGCAGCATGTCCAGCTCGAGGACGCCAACGGCCCGGCCGGCTTCCTCGCTGAGAAGGATGAGCTCGAGTTCAGCGAGTTCCTGCAGTACATGATCTCCCCGTTGGGGAACGCCATGGAGATGGCCTCGCCCCAGGACCTGTCGTGGCCGCTCAACAACTACTACATCAGCTCCAGCCACAACACGTACCTCACCGGCAACCAGCTCTCCAGCAACGCCAGTACCGATGCGTACAAGGACGTGCTATTGAGGGGTTGCCGATGCATCGAGATTGACGTGTGGGATGGCGAGATGCTCTACATACCCGACCCAAAAGACCGGAAGGACGGGGATGAGCCCGCGGAAGAGGGCCCGCAGAAGCTGGGCATGAGGGAACGCATGGTTATCAAGCTCGTAAAGTGGACGCTGGAGAAGCTCGAGAAGTTCGAGAAGAACGGCGGCGTGGACCACGAGGGGAAGACGATCGATGAGAGGCTTAACGACATACTCGCGTACGAGCCCCGGGTTCTTCACGGCTTCACCCTGACCAAGGAGGTTTCCTTCCGCAGCGTCTGCCAGGTCGTCAAGGAGTACGCTTTTGCGACCACGGACCTGCCCCTCATCGTCAGCCTCGAGGTCCACTGCTCGCCGGTGCAGCAGGAAGTCATGGTGGACATCATGGAGGAGGCCTGGGGCCAGCTCTTGCTGCCTTGCCCCGAGAGCCCGCCGACTTCGTTGCCGTCACCTGACGAGCTGCGCGGGAAGATCTTGGTCAAAGTCGGGTACGTGCGCGAGGAAGGCGGCCCCGCGCAGGACGACGACAGCATGCTCGAGATGGCGGAAGACGACAGGGGAGGAGGAGCCAAAAAGGCTCGAAAGGTCAAGGCCCACAAGACCGTCCCGCGCCTCAGCCGGCTCGGCGTATACACGCGAGGCGTCAGCTTCAAGTCCTTCTCCCAGCCCGAGGCCACGATGCCGAACCACATCTTCTCCCTGTCCGAGATGGGGGCGGCCGAGGTGCAGCAGAAGCACCCGGTCGAGTTTTTCGAGCACAACAGGAACCACCTGATGCGCCTCTACCCGGGCGGCATGCGGGTCGACTCGTCCAACTTCAACCCGGTAATCTTTTGGCGCACGGGCGCGCAGGTCATCGCTCTCAACTGGCAGTCCTGGGACGCGGGCATGATGATAAACGAGGGCATGTTCGCCGGCTCGGACGGCTACGTGCTCAAGCCCGACGGCTACCGGGGGTCCAAGCACTGGGCGGTCGCCGCACCGGTGCGCGACGACTCGCAGCTGCCGCACAAGACGCTCGAGCGCGTGGCCGTCACCATCCTGGCGGGACAGAACATCCCGCTGCTGAGCAGGCACGACAAGCCCGCCAACTTCATCCCCTATGTAAAAGTGAGCTTGCACACGGAGCCGCACGTGTTCGACGGCGTGAAACAGCAGGAGGGCGGCCAGGCCCGGCCCGAGGTCGAGTACCGGGGCCAGACGGAGAGGAGGAAGGGCACGAGCCCGGACTTCGAGGCCGAGGTGATCGAGTTCCAGAACGTCGAGGGCGTGCTCCCGGAGCTGACGTTCCTGACGCTCGTCGTCATGAACGACGTGGTCGGGCCCGACGTCATGGCGGCGTGGGCGTGCATCCGCCTCGACCGGCTGCGGCCCGGGTACCGCTTCGTCAGGCTGATGGACAAGGACGGCCTGCCGAGCAAGGGTATTTTGCTGATCAAGACGGATATAATCGAGGCACCATCTGGTCCGGTCGAGCTGGGGGTAGGAGAGTCCGTGGTTCATGAACTTGCATAGTCGCAGAGCGTGAGCTTGCTTTTTTGTTTTTTTGTGTAACAGCAGTATTTGACCTGCCCCATAAATCATGTGGTCACAGCGGGAGTCATAGTCATTACAAGACTTCGAACATTTTCCCCGCGGACTATTTGTAAAGCGTTCCATAATATGACGTTTGGGTCTCACATATGATCTCGTATTAAGTGAGGAGTAGATGATATAGATGCAGGTACTCTCTTGGGGATTCCCCACTCTGACGTTTTGGGCCCCGCTCCTACCTGGCCGGAACCAGCAGGGTCTGGACCAGCAGTTAATTCTGGTCACCACCTCGCGTCGCGGCCTTGTGACCAGCCATGGAGCGCCATCATCCCAGCTTGTCGGAAAAGCGGCTTGATGGGGGCTGAGACTTCGTGTCCTTTTGCAGCTTGCAGTAGTGGTACATGGATGTGAGGTACTGGAAGCTCTGACATGCCGGGCTAACTTTGGCGCCAGCCTAAAGTTCCCTGCAAGGGTCAACGCTGCGTGCCAGCTGCCGCGGACTTGCCCTGCTTCCATTGCTTTCCTCATGTGCCGTCTCGCTCGCAGCTGTCCTCCTCTGCTCGTTGCGGTGGAAAGGGGAACGGCTGAGTCTTAGCTGTGAGACCCGGTGGGCGGCGCAGCTGCGAGCGGCACTAAGACGCTACTCGTCACCTTACCCAGGCCAGGCAGGCTGGACCGGACACATCCCGCTGACCGCGTCACAAGCTCGGGACACAGTGCCTGCGTACCTATCATCTAGAGTAACCCCGACATCAACAATCGCTTGTGCAACCACACCATTCGACTCCAGTTACTCTCTGGTCGTACAATTACATATACCTCATCGGGCTCCCAGGGATTGCACGGATTCGCCATTCCATGGATGCCAGGGGCTCAAAGGCGGATGCCCGCCTCCCGCAGCCGCCAACTATGTCGGCAGCCGGCGATCTAGCTTCGGTGCTCCAGCACACCCCAGAGGCCCAGCCTTTTCCGCACGGCACCGGCCCGTCGGTGCGCTACATCGCCGAGGGCATGGCCAACATCGTCTTTAGCTTCCCCGGTGCCAAGGGGAACATGCGGGATCTGCTGATCAGGGTGCCCAAGGATGTGACCGGCAGCTACGATGACATCCATCGGCACTGGTGCCAGCACATCTACCCGCTCTTCCGTCCCGTCGACCTGGTGCCACAGTATCTGGTGACCCTCGACGGGACCGCTAACAGCGACCTTGTGCGTTCCGCCATCAAGAAGGAGCTGGATTCGGTCGACAAGGAGAAGGGCCGTTCGGCCAAGTTCAGGGGCTCCAAGCTGAAGGAAGACATTCGGGATGCCATGTTGGTCCGGAACATGCGGCCGAGTGAGTGAGCGGCCACGTCTCGTCTAAAGTGATGCCTGTGCCAAACGGCTCTTTCTGCCTCTCGAATTCAGAAGAACTCTCAGCTGACCTAAGCCACGTCTAGGAGATGGGGAGGAGAAGCTGATCGAGTTCAAGCCAAAGTGGCTCGCCCAATCCCCCACCGCGCCGGCCGGGGCCAGGCGGTGCCGCAACTGCGCGCGCGAGGCGCTCAGGACGACCAAGAAAGGCGAAGGCGACGGTCCCATCCTGTGCTCCCTGCGCCTGCTGGACCGCGACAGCCCAGAGTCGATGAGGATCGTGTGCGACACCCTCACTGCGGGCCAAGAGGCCGTCTTCGCCGAGGGCTCGCGCGAGCTCGAGAGCCTGCGCGAGTGGCTGCTCACCAACGAGCTGCTACCCCGGCTGCGCGACGCCCAGGTCGCCAACGACACGGTCGGCGTGCTCGAGCCCAAGGACACCTTCAGCCTCGGTCGGGCCATGACGCTGCGGGACTGCACCTGCTACCTCCGCCTGGTGCCTGGCGACGGCGGCGCGACCGAGGCCCGGCTCGGCGATCTCGACCTCAAGGATCAAGAGACCAAGCTCGAGTACTGGAGGAACATGGAGCTCGAGCTGATGGACGGCGGCTGGTACATGGGTACCGAACAGCCCCGAGTCGAAACAACTTGCCTTCTGGAGGCGTGAACGGAAGCTGGCTGCTGAAGGCGAGGAAGGGACTTTTTGACGCAACCTTTACATCCAATAGCATTGGTAATCCGAAAGCTGTGGAGACGGACACCAAAACTTTGGCTTAATATTAGGAGGAGCAACGAGAGAAGAGAGATAAAGTTGGTACGTTAATGAGCTTAATATTGGGGCACACTTGAGGAGCAGCGCAGGTATCCCTTTTTTTTCTTCTTCTTCTTTGCACGTCCACGAACGCCTTAATCCTAAAAAAAAAAAAAAAAAAATAAAGCAGATCAGCGCAATCGCTAGCCAGGCTCAAGATCGACGTTTCCACTATAGTGTCAAGAAAGCCACACAACCATATGTCTCTACTTGGCTGCATTTTGTTTCTTCAGCTTCTGCAGCGCCGCCTCCTTCTTCCTGAGCTGGTCCTGCATCTGGACGGCAAGAGCCTGCGCCTTGTCCTGCGCCTTCTTGAGGCGCTCAATCTCGAGCCTCTCCGTCTCCTTGCTGAACGGCTGGCCGGGCCTGGTGGTCAGCGGTATCATGGCGCTGCGCTCGAGCACGCCTCCCTCGCTGCGGACGCCGACGGTGGTGGAGGCGCTGGCACCCTTGCCTTTGCCTTTGCCGCCCCTGCCGCCGCCCTTGGTCACGGTCCCCGGGGGCGGGGGCAGGGCGCCGCTGGTGAGGACGTCGTAGAAGGCCTCGTAGGGCTCGTTGAAGATCTGCTCCTCGTAGACCCAGGCGACGACCTCGCCCGAGGCCTTCATGGCGTCCTTCTCGGCCTCGGTGCGGCCGTAGGGGTGCAGGTGCAGGTGGTGGTACAGCGTCTGCGCCTTCTCGCCCGACTCCTGCGCGTAGTAGAGCTTGATGGCGATCTCGAACTCGCCCCAGCCGGTTTCGTTTACGACGAAGGCTTTGCCGGCCTCGCCGTCGACCACTACGACAAAGAAAAAAAATGTCAATTATTTCCTTTTTTTGAAGCCAGATGATTGTATGCTCGTGCGACCCAGAGACACAATTTTGAGACGGGGCGGCACGTACTGCGGATGTGGTTCGGAATAGACTCGTGCAGCTTGAACTGCACGCGCTTCAGCCAGTACGTCACGTCGGTGTTCTCGACGCCCTTGACAAAGACCTGCCACGAGTGCGTGTGGTCGTCGGGCACGCCCGGAGGCTTCGGGTTCTTGACGTCGTCGAACGGCCGCGCCGTCGTGCCGTAGATGAAGGGCCGGTGGATCGAGACGCCCTTTGCGCGCTTGCCTAGGTTGCTTTGCGGCGCCATGATTCGTCGTCTTCGTCGGCGGCGGCGGCGGCAGGTGTCATTGCCGCAATGCCCGGTTTAGTGTTTTGTTTGGACGAAGAGAGAGTTGTCAGAGAAGAGAGATCGGCAATCAGCGGGCACCCATGGAAATAGCAGCCTTGCATGTGTGTTTTCAGGGCGCATTAGTGGATCTCTCTGTCCCAGCAATGAACCGGGGCTCTATTGGCTGCGATGACGAAACTGTGGGGGCCGTCTTTGGCAATCGTCCCATCGGCGCCGATCTGGCTCAGCCTTGCGATCAGAAATTCGATTAATGATGGCATGATGGGAAAGGACCCTTATGGAAGCGGGAAACTCATGCAGTTCGAGTTTCTGGCATTTGTTTCGTTACCGGAACATGAAATTCATCGACTTTACAACGCTCAAATCTCCCACATCTTCTTGTCCCGAATTTCACTCTAACGGTTTCTTTCAATCGCCACCTACCAACTGGTAATGTAACTGGCCGGCTATGTCTACAGCAGCCGCCAAGAGACTTGTCGTTTGCGGAGGCAACGGATTCGTAGGGTCGAGGATATGCAAACACGCAGTCACGAGGGGATGGGATGTCACTTCCATCAGGCAAGTCGCTTTTGAAAACCAACCCGACCAGATTCTTCAAAGTGATCAAAAATTCTAACATTGAGAAACATAGCCGCTCCGGTGAGCCACGCTGGGCTTCGGTGGCCTCATCCCCGTCGCCACCGGCCTGGGCCCACAAGGTCAGCTGGGAGAGGGCAGACATATTCCGGCCAGAGCAGTGGGCGCCGCTGCTCAAGGGAGCCGACTGCGTCGTGCACAGTATGGGCATCCTCCTCGAGGCCGACTACAAGGGCGTCATCTCGGGCCGCGAGTCCCCCATCGCCGGCCTGCGCAAGGCCTTTGGCACCGGCCCGGCCGCGGCACCGAGTACGCTCGAGTCGCAGTCCCATCAGCAACCCCCGACCGCCGCGGCAGGGCTGACCTACGAGAGGATGAACCGCGACAGCGCCCTCATTCTGGCCAAGGAGGCGGCCAGGGAGAACGTGGCCGCCTTCTGCTTCCTGTCGGCCGCCGCCGGTGCGCCCGTGCTGCCGGCGCGCTACCTCAGCACCAAGCGCGACGCCGAGAGCGTCATCGCGAGCGAGTACCCCCGGATGCGCGGCGTTTTCGTCCGCGCGCCCTTCATGTACGACAGCTCCAGGGCCTTCACCATCCCCATGGCGGCGGCGGCCGGCCTGGGCAGCCTCTTCAACCGGGCCACTGGCGGCGCCCTGGGCGGCTTCTTGGGAGCTGGCGCCGTCAAGCCGCTCAAGGTCGAGGATGTCGCGGCTGCCGTCGTCGAGGCTCTGAGTGACGATACGGTCATGGGTCCCGTTGAGGTGCCTGAGATCGAGGAGCTGGCGAATAAGGGCTGGAGAAAGGAGATGCTTTAAGCTCGAAAAATGCCATTTTCTTGTGAAGTGGTTGTGTGTATGTCATTGGGCACACGACAGCCTCGCTTTCTCGGGTTAGAACCCTCACAGAGTCCTCAAAGTGATCCTTGCCCATGGTATAAATCCATTGATGCCCGCTTGCCCGGTCTCTATAATCCATCATCACCATAACCCCCGACGCATGTGAATACGCCCCTGTTGTCTGAGAAAGAAAAGATGCCAGAAAGAATAGCCAAAAGAGAAATAAAACAATGACTAAATCATGGTGCCGCGCTCAAAGCTCTCCCTGATCTCAGCAGTGTACTTGTTGTAGAAGCGAGCCAGCTTTTGGTTGAACTGCTTGTTCTTGTCGTTGATGTAGGTGACGTCGTCGTCATCGCCGTTCTTGGCCATCCGAGCCTTGCGCTTCTTAGCGGCAACGTCTTCAGCCTTCTTCATGTCGTTGACGAGGCGGTCGATAGCGGCCTTGGTGGGCCTGTTGTTGGCGAACGAGGTGGAGTCGGCGGTCGAGTAGAAGGTGCCGGCGCGGTCGACGGCGATGAGCTCGCCGTCCTCGGTCTCGACTATGTCCAGAGTGCCCTCGGCGGCGGCCTTGTTGATGGCGGCCATCTTGTCGTTGGCGTAGCGCTCCATGTCCGGCGGCATGTTCCTGAGCTGCCGCTTGTAGATCTTCTGGGCTTCCTGGCGGAAGTCCTGGAAGGCGTTGTTGTCGCGGGCCGACTCCTTCTTCTTCATGCGCTTGTCCCACTGCTCGCTCTCCTCGATGGTCCAGTCCCAGGCCCGCTTGCGCTCAAAGTCACCACCCGCCTCCTCGACGTCGGCCTTGAGGATCTTGTGCGACGCGATGGCGTGCTGCCGGTGCAGCGCCGTCAGCTGCGACGTGTCGGTGGCCTGTCGCCGCGACTCGGCCGTCGCCGCCTTGAGGTTCTGGTCGGACGACTTTTTGGCCCGCTCCTGCAGCGCGCGGAAACGGGCCATCCGGTCCGCCGCCTTTTCGGCCGCAGATTGTGTGTCTGCTTCTGCCGCCGCTGCCGCCGGGGCGGGGTCTTCTGAGTGACTGCCGGTGGCCGTCGAGTCTGTAGGTTCCTCCGGCCTGTCGCCTGTTGCTTCGTCGTTGGGTTTCATGGGCTCCTTGGTATTCGTGGGCTCGTCGCTGGCCGCTGTCTCGTCGGGTGTCGGGGCCTTGCCAGCAGCGGGCTCTTCTTGCACGACCGCCTTTGACGACCGAGTCGTCTTTCTCTTTTTGGCCGGAGGCATGATGCGATGGGATAGAATTCGTGGCACAAACAACAAGCGTTAAATGAAAACGGGCCTTGCTGTGATTAAAAGCGTTGATGGGCGGTCCTGGAACGGGTTGTTTGTAGTGAGAGTTGACAGTGGCGGAGACAATTTTTGGAGGACCGACAATAAGATGGGGCGTCCGCCCGCCTGCGCCATTGGTGAAAGGCCCGCCAGCCGCCCGCCAAAGTGCAGGGACCTATTTGCTAGAGCACATTAAGCTAAGTCGTTTCGAGTCACACAAACTGCACGGCTCTCAAATCTTTCTGCGATCTGCCGTCTCATCAAAATCCAAATATTCTTATTACCCCCACTCCCACATGCCTCACCTGTCAAAATGAACCAATGAAGCACTCGCGCCGGTTGCCATGCTTCGGGAAAGCCAGGCGCGTGCGCGGGGCAAGGACTTGACGGAACAAGCACACGATGAGTGGAATAGGAGGACTCGCTCTGGGTCTCTGCCGCAAGCTCCCCGCGTCGAACCCCCTGGGTCAATATCAAGTGAGGTTTGCGCACAAGCGGATAAGATGGCGGCGCAGCAGGCTCATCAAAGCCACCATTGCCATGAGGGACAAGATCACACCCTTTGAGCTTCCTCTCCGAGTCCTGGACCTTGATGCCGAGGGCTCCCCATACACCCGCGACTTTGACGAACGGGATAGCGTCCATCAGCATCAGAAATGGCGCTCCGTCGACGCGGACCTGGAGGCTGTCAAGGAGAGGCTCGGGCGCGTGCCTGACGAGGCTGCCGCCGCCCTCAAGCGGCGCGAAATGACCAGGGCGGCGCCGTACCACCCTTGGCGCATCAACGAGTGCGACGCCTTCTCGGCCGCTCTCACGGGGCTCGAGAGGCCGGCCGGCCTGTCTGAAGATCCAGATGCCGAGCAACGCTACTTGGTTCTTGCCCAAGTCGCACACCACAACGCTGCCCGTTCCTCTGCCATGGAAGCCGCATCAACCGTGGTCTTGTTCATGCTGCGCGAGCTGCAGCGACATCCGAGACCCGAGACCCTGGATCGGATGAGCTATCCAGATCTCAACTCTCAGATTCGCCAGGCGAGCAGTCTTTTGGAGCTCCGCAGGCTGCTCTTCCCCGCTATATCTACCGTCACGCAATCTGACGAGGGCCTAGCGGCATGCGGTGCCGAGATCGCCGTAGCCGTCAGGCGGCTGGATGGGCTTTGCAAAGAGGAATCACCCAAATCACTCGTTCTACTTAACAACATACATCTCAATCTGGAATCAAGGGGTATAACAAACCTACCTCGACCGCTGTGTCTTCTCGGCCTGGAAGCTGCGGTTGTTTGCTCAGAGCTCGAAGCAGCACGCAAGTACATCGAAATTGGTCTGCGGCTGCACCACTTCTCTTCTCCCGATGATGAGGTGACTCACGTTGTAGCCTCCTGCCTCAAGCGCATGCTGGACAACAACCTGGGTGCGCGCCCAGGTTTCCATCAGAGATCGCCACCACACAGGAACCCGCAGTCCGAACTTTTCAGACTTCTCACCGGCTGGAGCCTCGCCCACAGCCGTGCCCAGCCGTCTATACGAGACATCATCTGGAACTCGGACTCGTACGATCACGCCCGCAAAGTCTACTTCTGTCTGCTGTGGCAACTCGGCGCCGTTCGCACAGCCGGTCACGAGATGGAGTCGGCTGGCTCATCGGCGATACAGCGCCTCCGGCTCCTAGACAGTAACGCGGTCGATCCCGAGTTGCAGCTGATCAGCAAGACATTCTCATACACGTTCCCTAAGTTGGCCTCACAACTCAAAGACGAACCTCTAGGCGCATACCTCGACGATGTTGCCTACGACCTGGCGAAGATCAACCGCATGGAGCCGACCGTCGTCGCTGGTGGCACCCTGGATCACGCCAAGAGTAACATACCGCGGTGAAAATATTCAATGGGCCAAAAGCTGCCTCTTTTTTTCAGCATTGTACTTTACGGGAACAGCGGGTCGAATTCGATAAAACTGCATTTACATGTACTCGAACAAGTCCATGATTCTCTGATATGCGAACTCGGGTGGTCAGTCAACCTCTAGCGTGTCGACGGAGCGTCCGTCCAGGCATCCTGTGAATTCTATACTGACCCATCGGTCCCAACTCACCTTCCAACGACGGGGCAGCAGAGATCGGATGAAGTTACCCGCGGAAAGCTCCCCGATCGAGATTTTTAATCACACTGCTTGCTAGCCGACCCCTAGAGCAATTAGTTACAAATTCGGAGAGGCCGCCTCGCAGCCTGGTCTCTGGTGCGCGGTCGGGCTGCGCGCCTGATGATGACTTTGCCACATCCGCACATACGAATGCTCTTTCTGGTGGCTGCAAAGTCTACGTCGGCGGCTCCCTAAGCACAACGCTAGACGCCCCCTGGGCTGATGCGCCCAGGCTCAACACCAGGTGGCGCTGTTTGGTCAGGATCCGGCGAACCTTCTCCACAGCCCCTTTGCTTGTCGCTTGCGACCATCACGGTGACAGACGCACACTGTGCTGCCCCGGCGCTCACGCTTGAGTAACTACATGACCGAAGACGATGGAGCTCTATACGCTGTGCGCTGAAGAAGATTGAGAAGATGCAATATTCCAAATACCCGGGCTGGCCGGCGGCGGATGATGGGAAGAAAGATGACCATCTACTAGCCTTGAATCACTCCTCGTGGGCGAAAATGAGAAATGACTACCCCTCTCCCTTTCACTACCACATCGTCCTCGCTCAAGGAACGGCTTTTGGGCTTTCGCGGCTTGGCTTTCGCTTCCCGAGCGAGAACGGTGATTGCCGGAGCAGAATCGACCATGATAGCACCTTCGGAAACGACACGCCGTCCCGATCGCCGCGATGCTTCCCATGCTCAGGATGGGGCAGGAGAGACCGCTCTCCCGCCGGATTCATCATGCCGTCATCACCGTGGCGGGAGAACAGGGGCAGGAGCGGGAACGTCGCGGGCAGCACGCCTCCCTCTCTGCTTGGCCGTGATGATCGTCTCACTCGCCCAGGTCTCTCTCCAGCAGCGCGATCCAGTCAAGAACTTCTGCCGCCGATTCGGGCATCAGACAACCATTGTCGACCGGACGCTCTACATTGACGGCGGCTTTGTGAACTGGAACCCCCTGGCCCAGAATCCGGAAAATGCCACCCGTGAGTAAGAGCCACGAGATGGCATGTCGGATGTTTACTTGCCTCATGACAGCCACTGCCTCGGAGACTCGAGTGCTGACACGCGATCGCTTGAATAGACTCGTGGCTGCTGTACCAAGACCTTGACCGCAGCAGCCCCAGCGGCATGCCGCCGCTGTACGCAAGCCTGTCCAAGAACGCCAGCATTCCCCAACTCAACGGCGGCGTTCTGTGGCCCGACGAGGTGAACAAGCGGTTCTATCAGTATGGGGGAGCCTTCAACAGGCCGGGCGACATAAATGCCTTTGAGCTATTCTCGTACGACATCATCAACAACAAGTGGGATTCCTTCGGGCCATCCCGAACCGGCGTCGTGCGACTGGCCTATGGCGCTGGGGTTGGAATATCCAAGATCGGGAAAGGCTGTAAGGTCTCCGTTTATCACACCTCTCCCGCGAGCCCCTGCTTGCTTTTGTCCAATATGACCCTCGCCGGAGTGGTTGCGCTTGCGTCTCAACAAGATGTCACGAAACTAACTTGATCTACTTCCACAAAAACCAAGTCTACTATGGAGGCTGGATGTCCAATGCCACCGTTCCCGGTTGGGGCGCCAGGCCAGCGGTTGCGACATCATACATGCTCAAGTACGATTACGACACAAACACGTGGAGCAACGACACGGGCCCAGACGCGGTGCGCCGAGCCGGCGGAGCCATGACCTTCATCCCCGCCGGCGACGGGGGTCTGCTCGTATACCTTGGCGGAGTCATGGACTGGAACGGCGATGGCTCGCCCGTCGAAGGCCAGTCGCTGTCCTAGATCTTTATCTACGACATCGCAAACTCCAAGTGGTATACGCAGATCGCCCTGGGGGCCATCTTGGCGAACAGGAGACGCTTCTGCATCGGCGCCTCGTGGCTGGCTGACCGCTCTAGCTATAGCATCTACCTGTACGGTGGCATGGGCTTCTCGCCGAGCACGGCCGGCTTTGACGACGTCTATGTGCTGTCCATGCCGGGCTTCAGCTGGGTCAAGCTCGCGCCCCTCGATGTGCCTGGCACGGGCAAGTATCCGCACCACAGCATGACCTGCAACGTCGTGCCGCCCGACGCCGCCGCCGCAAAAGGCGCCGGGGCGGCGGCGGGAGGCTCGCAGATGCTGGTGATCGGCGGAACCTTCCCGCTCGGCCAGGAGTGCGACGCGCCGGAGCAGTGGGGAACGCACAATATGGACCTCGGCGCGCCTGGCGGCAACCCGTGGCAGCCGTACCAGCTGGCGCACGCGCCGTACGCGGTGCCGGCGCGTGTGGCCTCGGCCGTCGGTGGCGTCGGGGTATTTGCGGCCAAGTCGCCACTGGGCGGCTGGAACACGGCGGACCTGGGCCGCGCGATCACCCGCACGGTGCCCGCGCTGAGCGCCGCCACCCGCACCCCCACCCGGTCGTTGCCTCCCAGTGGCGGCGGCGGCGGCGCGCAGCCTACAGGGACCGGATCGACACCCGACCAACCGTCGGAGACGCCCCAGGGGGAGGGCACGAGCGCGACGGCTGGCATAGCGGCGGGCGCCGTCGTGGGCGCCGTAGCGCTCGTGTCGCTGGGCATCGCCGTATTTTTCTGGTTCCAACGCAGGCGCGATGCCGCGAGGGAGAGCAGGGCCCGTGAACGGGCTAGCGGTGCAAACCCGCAGTCGGCATCTTCCTCGTACGGAGGCCCCAAAAGCTTGACCGCAACGGGTAGGGCTGCTGGCGGTGGTGACGTCGGCGGCGGCGGCGGTGGTGGTGGTGGTGGTGATGGTGGTGGAGGTGGTGGAGGTATGCAGACACTAGAAGAGGCGGACAGCGGCGGCTGGCAACCCACCTTGTCGCAGAAGCAGCAGAAGACGTTCGGCATGGGCAGCCTGTTCGCGTCTCCTGTGCGCCGCCCTCCCCCGGGCGCCACCGGCTACTTCGATCAGGGGATAGCAGACGATCAGCGCTCCGTCTCGCCATTCTCGCACTCCCCTGCGGCGGCCTATCCGACCGCTCCTTCGCACGGGCTCGAGGCAAATGCTACTGGGCTGCGGGCTGGACAGACGCCGATGGATATGATGGCGGCAAGGGAGCAGAGGACGCTTTCGAGCATGGGGATGCCGGAAATAGTGATATCTTCGCCAAACGCCAAGAAGCACAAGGTGTTAATGTTGCGGCAGCCGCCTGTCCGGCGAGGTCCTCCTCAGGCCGCTCCGGGTCCTCAGCAGGAGCAACAGGAGCAGCAGCAGCAAGAAGAGCAGGAAGAAGAGATACAGCAGCAGCTGCATCAACAGATACATCAGCAGCTCCAGCCGCAGTATCAAGAGCAAGGACAGGGTTACCAAGAACACGAAGGGCCAATGGCACGCATGGCTGCTGCGAGAGCTCCAGAGACAGGCGAGCTGTTTATCGCGAACGACGTGGGCAGTGAGCTCGCGGCTCCGCAGCCGATCAAGCCGATCGTCTTCAATCCACCTCACGGCTGGACGCCCCAGGTCGGCGTCCTCGAGGGTCCTGAGGCGACACCGACCATGGACGTGCCGTCTCCTGAACAAGAAGCGAACGACGCGTACTATTCGCAGAGATATGGGGATGACGGCACGTATGCACATGAGCAGCAGCAGCAGCAGCAGCAGCAGCAGCAGTAATACGGGCAAGATGGCCTTGACGGATACGGAGATGACGGCACCTACGCATACGAGCAGCAGCAGCAACAACAGCAGCAGTACGGGGAAGATGGCACTAGCCAATACGAAGGGTATGCGGAAAACGACATGTATTCGGGCGACCAGTACGAAGTGGACGGCATGGGCACAGGCTACCGACACGACGAGGATGGTGCAGGACAGCTCCACGGATACGGGGAAGAACAGCTGATCGGGTACGAGGAAGCAGATGCATACCCGCCGCAGCAATATGGGCACGGCGGCGCCTACCCGCACGAGCATGATGACGACGGAACGGATGCGTATCGGAGCCACGAGGATGTTTCGCCTCCGTCCGAGGAGTACGTTGAGCATGACGACGATGATCGATATGAAAAGGGGCGGGACGAGCTAGATAGCACATTCGCACACGATGAATCCGAGGTTGGACTCGAGGAGGACAAGGAGGAGCAGGAGGAGCACAACGCCGCCACCGACGGCGACGACGACGGGGACAGTCGCGTCCAGAGCGGCCTGGATTGGGGGCAGGTAAGGGACAACGACTGGGCGGCGGCAGGACGCGGGCGCGGACAATGCAGCCCCGACCACGACGGTCCCTGCGCGTGGCCTCAACCGCCATCGCCAGAGCTTAGCCCTGACGGCGACGACGACGACGCGGCATACAGGCGGTCGCTAGGCCTGCCGGAGCAGATGGCGGACGCGGCCGGCAGGGTGCGCGGGGAGGACGACGACAGCCCGCCCGACCGCGACGGGGGCGGGGGCGGCGACGGGGACTCGGAGTCCAGGTACTCGTCCGTCACGGGGGATAGTGAGAGCGTGGGGATATGCGAGATTGCGTATCATAAGCTGTAGCGAAGGGGATGGATGGATAGCAAAAAACAAGGAGAGTGATTTTGCCGATGGTTGTGATGTGACCTCTGGTTTCTGCCTGCAACTCCCACGTACCTTTCCCTACCCATCTATGTAGAGGTCGTGTTATGCAAGGAGGTAAATAGCCTAGTAGCGGGCGGGGAAAAACGCATGCAACACGGCGATAATAGCCAAATGGGCTCGTCGCCGGGGATACCCCGATACCCCTATCAAAGTCGGGCGTAAAAACAAGGCAACCCAGCCAGCCTGCTTCGAAGCCGGTGAGAAAGAGGAGGTTTCCGGCACGGCGACGGCCGGCAGACCACCCTTTTTTTTTTCTTTTTCTTTACTGCACCGGCAGAGCAGGGGGGCAGGCATTTGGTTGGTGACATTGAGACAGTGGGACGGGAAAAGCGGGCAGGCCGCGATGGTGTGAGGGTAAGGTGTGTGTGTGTGGCCGCCGATCTACATGATAGTGAGGCGACCTCTCGTGTATGCATTAGATCCGGCAGAGTTCTCTTATCAGCGCGCGTCGTCCGCCTCCATCTCGGCACATGGCGTGGCAATTATCGGGAACGCTCTTGGGCCATATCTGCCCTCCGAGGCGGCCGGCGTCCATTCCATTTCCCGCCATGTGGCAGATACACCGGTCTTCCCATCCCAACACGGGCCGTCGAGGGGGCAGGCGCGGAGATGGCCGCCTCGATGCCTTTGCACGGGTGAGAACCTAGGCAGGCATTGAGTTTTCATCGACAGACGGACAAGTGGCCTCGCATACTCGTCCCATGTCTCCTTTCAATGCAGGGCGCCGCCAACGAGCGTCTGGTGCAGCAAATAAAGGGTGCAGTTTGTAGTATTTCTGACGTAACATTTGCAACTTTTACACCACAAAGCCCCTTGGCCAACCTTGATGGCAGCAATTGACACCCTGATGGCGGAATCCAACGCATCATGAACCCTAGTGGCTACCACACAAAGGGGTTTTTTGGTCAAGGGAGGAGGAAATCAGGATCCTAATGGTTTGTCAAAAAGGGGACCCCGTCTGATGGATGGCGCAACCTCGCAGGTCGTTCGCGTCTTTTGGCGGGAGCTTCATCACGAACCACCTAATGCTAAATCAAGTCGATTCGATTCATTCGATCCGAACACGATGGATCAACCGCTCCGACATCGGCAAAAGCCGTCACTAAGAAAACGCAGGGTCTCTTCAATCCTCCCCTTGGTAACCCAGAATGGCATGATCGGATGGGACCCCGGATGTCGGATGCCAGCAGCGTCCGGGCGTCTGGATGTCTGGACGTCTTGGATTGCCGGACCCCTGAGCTGAGGAGCGCAACCGGCTGGCTCGGTGAGTGAGCTCCCTTGTTTTTTTGTCTGCCACCTCTGAGCGGGGAAAACAGCGCTAGGATGGAGCGGCGGGTCCGGTCTGATAAGGAACTGGAGCCGAGAGGTTGTGACAGCGGTCTGTCTGCCGGGCTGTGAGCACGGTACTTGTCCATACTCTGTGCACAAACTACATACACAAGCTAACACGCATTATCCTTGTACCAGATGATGCCTCTTTTGGCAAAGAGATCATCCAGTCGGCATTTGCCTTGGGATAGTGGACATCCCCACGTCTATGTAGGCGGGGCGGGCTCGATAAAGAAAGAAAAAGAGGCGATTAATGCTATGTCGCCGGCATCTGCCTGTCTGATGGATGCCAAGCCCCGGTGAAGTTGTATGTAGCTAGCGTCTCTGGCAAAATTCAAGATAGCAGGGAAAAAAAGCAAGATGGCCCGTCCATCCATCACGCGGGGTGTCAAGAGACGACGCCCACTGCAGGGTACCTGCAGCACCCATGACCACCAGGAGGACACAGGAGAAGAGGCCGTTGGAGAGAGAGAGAGAACACCTATAGCTGCCTGCATGTTATTGCATGGCGGCGGGTTGCGATGGGAAGATGTATGCTCGCTTATAGCCAGTTTTACATACTTGCAAGGAGTTATGGCATCGTGTGGGATGTTCCTGGCCAATGCGCCCAGCAAAATGGAGAAGGAAGGTAAGGAAGGCCCGTTAATTTCGGCAGCTGTGTGGACCGGTGGGACAATTCCCTGACCAAGGCCCCAAAACCACCCGTTATCTTGATGGAACCAAAAGACGGAAGACCAGAAGAAGACGAGAGAAAGAAAATAGAAAGTTACGCGATGTCCCCCACGCCTTCGAAGCGATACAAGCCGAGACTGGCCGCTCGACCCGGTGGACCTTAGGGTTGCATTTTCCTTGGTCGGTCGACCCTGAATGCTCTCTCATCCCCTGGCGCCAACGGGGTCGCAACCAATAGCAGAAATGATGAGAGAGCATGGAGTCCCATGTCTTTTTTTTTTTTTTTTTTTCTTCTTCTTCTTCTTCTTCTTCTTTTGCCAGGCTCGGAAATCACGTACTGACCGATTTTCCGGGACGTGGTGACGGGCAGCGATCGGCCCGTTTTTGCGCCAGGGTCCGCGCTGTGTGCCTGCCCATCCAATTCGATTCATAAAAAAGAGACACAACTCATCCCTCATCCTCGTCTAGCGGAAATGTTGGCCGTGTGACATCCTTGGCCATGGCGGGACTAAAAAAGCAGCCCACTCCTGTTGGTCGTTTCGCGAACCGCACTACTCTCTCCGAGTGGCGGTCCTCTGACCACGAGCCCCGCAACATTAAGATGTTGTTATCTGGGCTGTGTACGGTCATTCACTCTGCCTGCCGGGGACTTCACTCGTAGATATAGGTGTGCATTTCGGAGAGTGTGGGACCTTGATAGATAGTGGAGGTGGGCAGGTAAAGGCAGCAGATGACGCCCGCCGATTCAGGAAAGAGACGGAGGGTGGATAGCCAGGTACCTCGGTAGAGCAAAATACCGACGCGGGCAGCAAGCAGCACATTACATTGCCCGCTGCACGGCCGGCCGACCTGTCATGTCATACCGGACGAAATGGGCATGCCGGACGGCATACCGGTTTAGACCCTGACACGCAAATCCCGAGGAACCCTGGCAGGGTCGGCAGTCCTGATTTTTCCCATGGGTGGCAGGCAGGCAGACATGCACATTTGCGCGCCTTCTCTCCTCTGTGCCAGTCTTTCGATATTTTTGGGTCAGCCAGGCAGGCCGACAGCCGACCCTCCTTTTTGCTTTTGCCTGCCGGACGACAATCCTCGGCCGAATCTCGATATGGAAAGATCAACCCGGGCGACAAGACCAAACGCTGCTCGCCCATGGTTTCTGTTATTAGCTGGCATCCATCTCCCACACGCACTCATTCCGAAACAGTTACTCCTCATCCTTCCTCCCAGGCCGTGCTAAAGAAAGTTTTTTTGACAGGCAAATAGTCTGTTTTCTTGCTCCGCTCGGTAATGTCGCGGCTAGGTGTTGTGCGCACGGAGGATTCGCCTTATTCCGGACACAACTGCAAGTTGGACCATCAAGTTTAGTTGCATGGGGTCGGCGTCACCCCGGCACGGCGCCCACCAACCAGCGGCCGGGGTCCCCCGGGGGCAGCGCCCAGCTATGCTGCAGGGCGCAACCCAGCCGCGCCTCGTGAAGCATGCAATGGAACGCCATGGGGGACATGCTACTGGACGAAGCGCTCGGCTGTGATGTGTGTGTGCGTGGGGAAGAGGAGAAAGGAAAAAAAAAAAAAAAAAAAAAAAAAAAAAAAAAAAAAGGAGGCAGCGGGCAACAACAGGCGAGAGGCGACGGCGACCTCTTGGAAATATTGCCTGCCCCTCTCACACATGCGGCCGGACCCCGGTCGGTCGGCCATATTGTACATACGTTGCGTCGCAGCCATGCTGGGCACTTGTGTCCCGTTCAAACCTGCCGACGAGATGTGATAGGATACTCATTCCGCTCCCTGTTTTCCTGGCTGGCATGGTGGAATGACGGGATGAAACCCCCCACGCCCTTTTCTGCGCCGTACCTCGCTTTTTATGCTACCCCTCTTCTCTTGCTCGGCCGCACGCACCTGCTGACGAGGCAGAGATGTCAGAGGAGGAGGAAATGATGCCGTCTCGGGACACCCTTTTGGCCAGTCAGTCCACCCCGCCGAAAAGATCGGGTCAGCGGTACATACTTGGGGGAGAAGCACAGTGGTATCACACCGTGTGGACGGTCGAGAGCCGCCTGTAGGTATCAGGAACAAGGCTGACGGGTGTTTGAGAGAGGTGGGCTGCCCAAGACAATGGAGACCGAGACAGCATTACGCAAGGGAGCTGCGGCTGTGTTTAGCC
The DNA here is from genome assembly GCA_003049465.1 of Magnaporthiopsis rhizophila. Classification (NCBI taxonomy): domain Eukaryota; kingdom Fungi; phylum Ascomycota; class Sordariomycetes; order Magnaporthales; family Magnaporthaceae; genus Magnaporthiopsis; species Magnaporthiopsis rhizophila. Next base: position 184,235 of record PYSS01000062.1, on the reverse strand, counting down.
TGGTGATGCGATACGAGGTCCAGAGAACATGAGCACGGGGGCCACCTGCACATCAATACCTACCTGCCGTACAGAGTTAATTCTGGAAAAGTCTTTTGGCGCTTGTCGACTGACTTGTGCACCAGTGAGCTGGGCATCACGCATTTGACTTTTGTTTTCCTCTGGAGGCCGGGGGTCCGAAATGAGAAGCAGCGAAACCAAGGAAAAAAAAAAAAAAAAAANAAAAAAAAAAAAAAAAAAAAAAAAAAAAAAAAAAAAAAAAAAAAAAAAAAAAAAGTCCCAAGCAAAGCCAGGCCAAAATGGACTTTTTAACGCTAGCTTTTCAGCCCATCATATTGGCGATCAAGCTTTTGGGGGGTCAGCAGGGCGGCCAAAATGTGGGGAAGAGACGCCTGCTGGGAATTGGTCAGGGATCTCTTTTTTTGATGCCTTATGTGGGTGCTTGGCCATGTGGTAAGAAAAACCGAGAACCGAGCAAGGAGGCAATTTACACTTGTTTCTTCCCCTCGGTGCTTAGCCTTTGAGCGAAGGATGGTGCAAGATTCGAGCAAAATGAGAGGAGGGGCGGTAGGGCATGTGGCAGGCATTTCTGATCAGATTTGGGTCTTGGCCACTCAGCGAAAATTGCATGTATGTGCCTTTTTCAGAGTACTGTTTTTGAGAAGCAAAACCCGAACACGGCAAAAAAACAACGAACAACGAGCAACGACCAGCCGACCAAACGACCCCTATCCCGGTCGAGCTAGCCTGGCTGGCGATGTCGCCATTTGCCGTGCAGGCCGATAGCAGATGATGGACCAAGGCGGTGCAACCAACCCCTCCCTCCGCCGAGCCCTCCCCGCTCCCCCTGACGTGCGCGCACCGGCTCGTTGGCTAACAAGACGGGACCTGTCAAGGCGATGCACCGTCATTGACTTAGATCATTGCTCATTGCGCCGCAGCGAACCTCAGCCGGCCGCATCCCTGGATGGCATGAGCACAGCCAGCCTCCCAATTGTTTCTGTTTTTTTGAGCACGTTTTTTTTTTTTTTTTTTTCTCACTCGGGCCCCTGGCGTGTCCTGATGATTTGTGCCGAGGCGGCTCCCGCATGCCTGCGTGCGTGGACTGCATCAACCCAGGCCCCTTCCCTTGCATATGTACAGGTGGATAGAGACCAGGCGTGGACGTACATGTACACGAGCGTACGGGACCGGCCGGGGCGGAGCAATTTCTGCGGCCATCCGTCTTTCCCGGTCTGTGAATTCCCTGAAGCTCTCACTCCGGACAACGACAGTGTCCGAGGCCGAGAGGGAGAAAGAGAGAGATAATAATAATAAAAACAAGAAAAACCCTCTGACGGACCCATTCCTGGGGATAACATCAAAGCACTAAAAGGATCACGCAGGGATTCCATGCTCTCTGCTTCTGCAGCCAAGTGCCCACAGACTCAGACGCCGCTCCACCGCCCACGCACGCGCTGTCCAGTCTGGCCCTCCCCTCGTCCCGGGGCGAGGCAACCGGCGCAGCCGGCCGTCCACTTTTGCCCATATGTCGGCCACGGCTCGTGGCCCTACAGTGCAGTCCTGGGGCCGTGTTCCGACTCTGCCATTCTATTCGGTCGATCTTGGGATCCGGGAACCCGCTCGCAGGCATGGGGGTGAGTATTAGCATGTAGGAATGTGCATCTTCGCCTAGCACAAAGTCCACCCACAGCACGAGTAGCGCCGAGCTGGCCAGCCATGCATCTCAATTTTTTTTCCCCCCTTCTTTCAACCAACCCTGGCCCTCCACAAACGAGCACACTCGAGAACCAGCAAACCAACCAAATTTGGCGGCCCAAGAACGAGACCAAAGGAAAAATTTTCATTGACAAAGAATCACCACATCAGCCCTCCTCCTCCACTTTGCCCTTCACCGCCGTCTCCTTCCCGCCGCTCAGGGCTCTGGGATTATTTTTTGATACCCTTGGGCGCTTCCGCCAAGGCTGCTTTGCCCATCTTGAGCACCTGGAGTGGATCACTGGTGGCGCTGAGCTGCTGAGCGAGCGCAGGGGTGGTGTCGTTTGTGCCATGTGATTGGTCCTTTGTCATGAACTTGATCTTTTTCATATCTGGTAATTTTTTTTTTCGGCCCCTTTCTTCCTGCTGTGTTACTCACTCAGCCCTCGCTATCTTTTCCCAGCCCGCCTCCGAAACCGGACTTTCAAATACGTCAGGAGTGACGGTTAGTATCGACCAGACCCCGAGCGATAGTCCAATTATGACATTGAAACGTTGTTTCTCTGTAGGAAATGATAAGATGTCCATAAAATGGGGCGCTAGCAGTTAGTAGTGCCGAAAGTGGAATAGACAAGGGCGCAATGGGGAATATGCGGAAATAGGAGTAGTGCGAAGGAATCCCAACAATTTCAGGGCAGGCTGAAAAAAAAAAAAAAAAAAAAAAAGGCAAAGAAAAGAGAAAAACGACCGCTCGTCATGTACCCATATGGACTGGCAACTGGGCGTAAGACCCAAGACATACATGGCATAGTGCCGACTATGAAAAGCCACCCAGGGACGTGGGCCGGCGCCTGCTTCACACCCACCCAACCAGCCACCCTGGTCCGAGGCGGCAGGCCTGAGTGATGGTACCTGGATGGGCTGCGACTGGGACAGGCAGGACAGTTGGAGGTGAGGGGCGGGACCCGCGATCACGCCAACCAAGGCCAAACCGCTTTTTGGAAGCGAAGAGTCATCCATCATACGCCAGGCCTCCCTCATATTTATATACGCTTGTCTGGGGCCCTTCCTCCTCGTTTCCGAGCCTCGTCCGACTTCTCTCTTTTTCTGCCACTTCTCGAACAATCTCTGGTTGGTTGAGAGCCAGACGAACAGGTACCGTAATATCAGCCAATCAGTCCAGACGATCCGGTCCACGCCCCATTATCGACCAACACTCACAATACCACCACGACCGACCCCAGCAGCCGCCTCTCGCTGGTGTCCTCGCCGTCCGACGCCAACGCATCGAGCCGCCAGCACCGAGCGTACCTGATACTAGTTGACTAGGACTAAGTGACCCTGTGCCACTGTACCACCACCGCCGCAACCATCCTCATCGCAAGCAGTAATCCCTGGATCCGAGAACGGCCCTCCAGCAGCCTCGGCCGGGATTAGCCTTGCCGATCAACGGAGAGTTCCAGCGTTTGTGTGTGCCAGTCCCCTCACCACCGATCGGCCACCAAATCTCCGCGTACCGCCCGTCCATCTCAGTCCGGCCGTGATCGACCGTCGTCAGTGCCCAACGCCCGCAACGTGGAGAGTCAAGGCCAAAATAGCAGCCAACTCCACATAGTCGATGATCCGACTGATTGCCGTGCCGCTTGGTGGATCGACCGATTCGGGAGCCTGCATAGCATAACAAAAAAAAAAAAAGGAACAAGAAGGAACGAAAGGCAGCCGGTCAAGAAAAACAAGATTAGGACAAAAAGCCCCCGAGCACAGCACAAAACAAAGAAACGGCAGCAGATATAACGGAAACACAAACAAGGGAAAGAGCAATTCCTCGGCCAAGAAAACCCGACGCCATTACGACATTTCCCCCAAGAGCTGATCGCAAATTTGGGGTCACCTGGCACCACTCTCTGGCGTTAGCCCGCATAAGATCAGAAATCGTCTCAACGTCTGATGTTAGCAGAGCAGGACAGAAGGGAAATACCGTAGCCAGAGAAGTCTCTCCTTTCGTCATATTCGCCACCGTCTCTGGTGGTTGGTGGCTGCATCATCCTGCATTCGACTTTTTTTTTTTTTTCGTCCTGTGGCAGCACTTGAGCACAAGTACGAGCACAACCTACCTCGACACTCGCTGTACAGCAAGCCCTGGCACGGCTGGGCCAATCAGGCCGGGGCGGCGCATGATCACTGAGAATACTTGCACATAGCAGCTGCACAACCACCACCACCACCACCACCGCAGCACAGCACACTGCAGGCAGCACACCAACCAGCACAGTCGCCCAGCCTGCAGTGGCTGCACAAGCCCGGTCCCGATCCTGGCCCTGGCCCTGGCCTCCTGGCCCTCCACCCTCGTCGTCTTGGTCACCACTGCAAACCCCGCTTCCGGTGCTTCCCCACGTCCTGTTTCACCCCAGCCAGCCAGGCCCTCGCCCCGGCACCACAAACCCTTGCACCCTGCGCGCCCACTGCCTGCTGCTCAAGACCGCACACACGACCCACGTCCCATCTAGCGGGGAACCTTTCAGCGCGCGAACTGGGGCGCCAATCCCCGACCAGGGGTGGGAGGGAACCACCACTTACACCAGCCCACGCACTGCTGCACTGCACCGGCCAGCGCGGTCTAGCGAAAAAAAAAGTGAAAAAAAAGAGAGGGCGGAGAGACGAAGAGAGGGTTAAAATCCTTTCGATTTGATTTGCTTTTTTTTTTCTTGTTCTCCCATCACAGACGCCATACATACCCCCTTTTGCATCTTGTTCTTCTTTTTGCACTTTCTTTCTTGCTTTTTATTTTTTCTCACTTGTTCAACTTGCCTTTTAGCTTCCACTCCTTCTCCCCAGACTTGGTTGATTTACTCGCCTTGCAACGCTGTTCCCTTCCATCTATACCTGGACCACACGGCTCATACTACTGCACATCGCCCATCGTCCATGCTTCTCTCCCTTTGGAATAACGACGACATATAGAACCCATAGTCGGGCACTTACACCCGCACCCACACCCACATTCACACCCACGTCTTAAAAACACAAAGCACGATACCTGCTGGTATATACGCTCCCACGCGTACGCACACAAACGCATACGACGGCCAGGCCGCAGATGCATCACTCGAGGAGGAAGTCAGGCCACGGATCCACCACCGACGTGCGTAAAGCCGTCGACAGCTCATCATCGTCAACAACCCGACACAAGTCGTCCACCCGGCCGACAATGGCGCGCAAGACCACCTCCCAGACCTCCCACAAGCTCGCAAAGAGCCCACGGAGCCGTGACCGGGAATACCAGGAGCACTGGTGGGAGGAGGAGCGGGAAAGCTTCCCTCAGTACTGGTGAGCGTCGCATTCGCACCGTTTCTCGGCTGTTATATCACTGATCATGTGGCTGACTACCTGCATTCACCCCGTCTCAGCATGAGCTGCGAAAAACAGTTCATGCCGCAGGACGACCGTTTCCTGTACTGTTCAGAAGCGTGAGTTTTTTTTTTTTTTTTTTTTTTTTTTTCTTTTTTTTTTTCCTGCATGGTTGATTGCCTAGTCTGGCCTCGGGTTCTCTGCCTGCCTGGCCATGTATGATGCATAGCACACAGAACTTGCTGCTGACAGTCAGGCTCAGCTGCCGGGTGCACGACCAAAACCACCACAGCGCAGATGCGTCGGCCGCCGCCGCAGCGAGGTCGTACGCCAGCCCGTCGTCCGTCACCTCCCCGTCGCCCGCGTCTCTGTATCCCTACTACTCGGCCGCCAACGCCGAGTCCAGGGACATCATCCCGCGTGCGTCGCCCTCGAGGCCCAACTCAATGCACTACTCCCCGCCCGCCACGCCGAGCCAGGCCAACCACAGCTCCGCCATCCTGGCCCTACGCTCGCTGTCCATCAGGGACTCGAGCCCGCCGTCACCGGGTGGCATCATGGGCACATATCACCCCAACATATGGCCCTTCACCAGCACCGGCGCCAGCTCGGCCCGCGGCGGCGCCAGCACCGCGAGCCCTAGCACCTCGTACACCCGCCCCGCCTCGACCGTCTTCTCCTCGACCTACGACAGCGCGTACTACGCCGCCGGCGGACCATACGGCGGCGGCGGAGCACCAACGCTGGAACGACCACACCCTCCACTGCGGAGGGCCGGCACCTACTCGCGCCCCAAGAGCATCGAGCTTGTCACACCAATGGTGGGACGTTAGGTCGTGCCGACTTTGTTTTACTCACAACCAGCGAGCCTTGGTTAGAGGTGGGAAGAAGGCAACAAATAATGATTTTTTTTTTTAAAAAAAAAAAGGGCAAAAAGAGAAAAAAATAAGGCAAAAAAAATAAAAAAAAAATAACATGAACCACCACTCAATCTCACATTCGTCTGCGGAAAGGAAAAGGGCAGAGGAACGGGGAGCTTCAACCCAGCCGGGCCTCGGCCAAAGCGCCAGCTCGACGACGCAACGACTCCGCTGTGGCTTGCTCTAGTCAAGCGGTCATGTGAGCGGTTTAAAGGCCAATCACGCTGGTGCAAGCCAACTCTATCGACAAGTACGTACCAGTACCACCACCACCTGGAGGCAGCAACCTGCCTACCTAGGTACCTGGGCAGAAGAAGACGGAGAAGCAAAAAAACGGAGGAGTGGGCGGGCGAATTGGGTGGGTGGGTGTCAATCTCGGCGATGGAATCTCACTGCATCGCGACCAATAACCAGTCTGAAAAACAAAACCCCCCAAAAAGGCGTCCAATGGACTCAAATCAAGCAACTGTCCTCAGCAGCTAGACTCAGCCCGCGTTTTGCTTGGCTGTGGGGGTAAGCTCCGGAGGGAGGTACCTTACCTTACCTGTTATCTACTTTCTAGCCTGGCTGCCCTGCTTGGGTCGTGTCTTTTCTCTACCTACTCCCTCGGCTATGCACCCCCCCCCCCCTCTCCGCACGCGGGGTCACCCTCCCTCTTTTGATTTTTTCTCGAAGGAAGGGAAAAAGAAGAACAAGAAGGCGGGGGAAAATGAAGGGGAAAAAAAACGGAGCAGCAGCAGCAGCAGCGAGACAGGTGGCAGCCGCGTCCTCGCTGGCTATCTGTTATTAACATCCGTTTTTTTCTTATTTATTTTTTTTCAACGGCCAACGCAACGCAACGCAACGCAACCCCCGCGCTATCCATCCATCCATCTCCCTTTTTTATTTATTCATTTGCTTCGCTACAAGCTCCTACCTATTCTGCCCACCTGGCAATTTACGGTTCGGAAGACGCAACGCTCGCTCGCTCGCTTAGAGCGCGCCCGACTTGGGGCATGGGGTTTTTTCCCTCCTATCATCGCCAGGGAAGCAAAGCTGTGAATGACGCACACGACAGAAAGGAAAACGGAGGATGGTCGGAGGAATACACCAATACACCAATACACCAGCAAGCACCACCTCTGTCCTGCTCTGGTGGTCCCATGATTTCTCATCAATTATATTGCACACGACCTCCCTCGACCGAGGGAGAACGAAGATACGACTTTGGCTTTTTTTTTTTTTTTTTTTTTTGTCACCTTGCATCATGACAAAGTCGGTGGACCTCTCTCGAGAACCTATCCGGCCTCTGTCCTGCTAGGAGTTTGCGGGCGCGGCAGCTTTTGTTTTCTTGCTTTGCTATATCTTTCACATCTTTGCGCCGTCTTTCCTACCCGGCCCGCCTCTGGCTCGCTCTGTTGTCTAAGCTGTGCTACAAAATCATCTCTACTTACTTTTTACTCTTCTTCATTACTCATTGGATGGCATTTACATAGGTAGAAAGGAGGAGGAGGAGGACATCAAAAAACACAACACATGGGAAAGGTGCGCGCCCGGGCGAGGGCGTGCGAGGATGCATTGGTTGTTTTTTTTTTTTTTTTTTTTTTTTTTTTTTTTTTGTTTGGACAAATGGATTATTATCACTAGCCGCTGTTAAATGAACCCCATTTCTCTAATGATCAATAATCATTTTACTTTTTGGGCTTCTCCCACATTGCTAGGCATGCCCGTCTCACAAGAGCGAGAGAGCCCAGGTGGGACGACGCAGAAGGGAAGGAGGAACTAGATCCAAACCCCACCCACCTGTAGCTGGCCTTGGGAACGGCGGCGGCGGCGGGCGGTAGTTTCGGTTGCGACGCTGAGCTGTCCTTGTGGCCATCCGGGTGCTTGGGTAACACCAAACGACCGTGTTGGGTACCTAGGTATTCCCCCCTGTGCTCTCTCTGCCTGCAGCCATGCCTTGTCTAATCTATCACGACGCCCTGTCGTCCTGTCTGGGGCGTCTTGTCAGCCCCGGCGGCTTACACAAAATAGACAGCAAGGCACCTTTTGTAGATAGATGGAATACAGCCGAGCATATTTGGCTCAATCACGTAGTGCAAAATCAGAGACAAAGTTGATTGAGAGAACAACAAGTAAGGGTGCAGAAATATGGACCTCGTGATCCTGTGTCCTGCAATATCGTGGCAATATGGAGCAGACGGCGGCCGAGCAGCAGACAGAAGGAGCTAAGGAAGCACATTCCTTACCCTCGCTTCTCCTCGCTCCCGTGGAAATGGATAAAGTGGTTACGATGGTGGCAGGCCAAATCTGGAGAGGAGACCGACGCCCGCCAATCGTGTTCGACCACGCCGGATAGCCTTGTCCTGCCTGTTCTACACGGGTACTCTGCAGCGGCTTGCGTCGTTGAGGTGGAGCTGTGACAGGTGCATGCAATGCAAGGGCGAAGCAGGAGGATGATACCCGGCCGGATAGGCCAGTTAGTGTGCTGCCTGTTTTTCTATTACCTATTTCTCAACAAATGGCCACTGCTCCAAATGTCATCATCATCATCTTCTTTTATCCGACACAGGGCCCGAGTGAGGCTGATTGGACAACCAAAAAAAAACCTACCTGCATCGCCCACACCCAGCCGGCATCGCTATCCTTCTGCTTTAAGGCTCGGCCGCATGTGAAGTGAGGAGAAGGAGAGGAGGTTCCCCGCCCCGTAACCACCGAACAGCGAATAGGAACACACGCCAACCCCCGTGCGTCCTCCCATTCTTCTCCGGTCCTGGGCACGGATCTAGGACATGCAGGGTCAAAATCACCAATCATGGAGTGAAGAAAAAAGGGTGTGATTTTTTCATGCCAACGAGCATCAGGGGGGAAACGTTTGGCGGGCGGTAAGGGATGAGTGGAGTCCTACATCCTCTTGGCCGTATTTTCACGCTGTGCTATCCTGCCGAGACCGAGAGGGGATTTTGGGCGACTGTAACTGCAATATCGGGCCTGCGGCGTCGAGGCTAAGGGCAACGCGCGAGATTGGCCAAGCAAGCCTGTCGCTGTTCTACCTACCTAGATGGGAGGTAGGCTGTATTTAGGTACCCAGCCAGGTTACCACCTCGGACAGAGCTAAACAGCGACACTCCGTGCTCACGCAGATACCTGCTCAGGTACCTGCTGGCTTCACCGTGCCTCCGGCTACCGACCTAGCCCCGTACCACCGATCGCCGTTGTCTCGGGTGCGTACCTCGTGTGTTCATCATGTGCCGAGGCCGAGGGCCGACGGGCGGTCACCGGTCGGGATTTGAGATTTTGATTACAAGAGGGGAAAGGCCCAAGCTGCACAACGGCGGACCGCAAATGTATAGATACAAAGAGAGGGTGTGGTGCGGTATATGAGGGTGACGTAGGTGGTAGCCGGCAAGGAAACCAAGACAAGCCGAGATCACCGATCCGACCCTGAGACTGTATCTAGGTACGTTAAGAACAAGAGGGCTCGACAGGACCCGATGCCTATCCATCAATCTAGGTACCTACCCACAGAAGAGCTGCAAAGTGCTTCCTCATCCGCGCAAAGTCGGCGGCGCACCCGCCGCAGATAATTTCCACCCTGCCGTCTACATCCGCCCCAGCTCTCACTCTTCCTTTATTCCCAGTACTATGCGTTCCCTCACGGGGAGGGTCGCAGTCTCGTCGCCGATGGGCGGCACCAGAGACGCAACTTTTGCGTCACCTTGCTCGCACCCCTCACCCTCTAGCGTGTCTAGCTAGCTGCAACCATCCGTGTGTGAGGGTAATCGATCGAGCGAATAGGTTCGGTTGGGGGCGAGCTAGGCTGGGCGGGGAAACAACACATTTCCGGTGGCTGATGAGCTACGGTACCACGGTAATGGTAGAGAGAGAGAGAGAGAGAGAGAGAGAGAGAGAGAGAGACAGAAGTAGATATGGCAGTGAGGCGGGAAAACAGCAGAGCGGGTGGTGCCCGTCACGGTCACACAGGAAAGCTGGAACCTCTCAATTGGGCAGAGACGCAGAAAAAGAAAATGATGAAAAAAAAAGAGCCACAGAAGGCACCGCGAGACGAGGCTGTTGATGTTGCTGTCCTGCACCGCTGCGGTGTACCTGCAACAGCCATGTCAGCACAGCACAGCACAGCACAGCACAGCACGAATCCCAGAGCAGAGCAGCATCCACATTTTGGGGTACCCCAAGGCCCAGAAAACGGTGTGGTATCGGTTTCAAATGCAGAGAAATCACGGCCGGCCGAATGGCACCAAGAGAGACACAAAGGCCACCACCCAGGCCTGCTAGCGTTGTACATAAAACATATAGCCTTTTTTCATACATCCGTTGTTTTTGTAATCCCGATCCTCCGGCCTTCCGCCGGCCCTCCCGATTGTTTTCTTGTTCTTTGCTGCTAGCTGGCTGGTTGCGGCTGTAGCAGCACATCCCATCCCATCCCGTGCCATTCATTCCCATCCGGTCCTACCCTCCTCTCCCACCCACCTAGCCTTTGCCCGCGTGGCAAGTGCAAGGATCAACCCCCCGTCCCGGAAATACACATGGAAATAAGACGAGGCGAGACCGGAAAGCAATAGATAGTGGGGATGTGTGCTAGGTTGACATGGAAGGGATGGTTGATGCACAGGAAATCAGGTGGGATCAGGAGGGAGGATGTCGGGCACAAAGGTGATTTTCCACGAGTACTTTTTTTTTCTCTCCAAAGAACTCTCGTGTGAGATCTTTTGTGTCGACTCAAACAGAAAAAGACGATGGGTTCCGCCGCGGAGGATGCTGGCAACAGAGGGAATAACCATGGAAAAAGCAGATGAATAAAAGCTGGTGGACCTCGCCACAAAACAGTTGGTTCCCACCATCCACCCGCTCCTAAACTATCACCGAAAACGGGCCTGGAGTAAAGGAAGAGGTTTCAGGAATAGGAATGATAATTTAGACACTGAACAGACACACAAAAGAAAACCCACAAATAACACCAAGCCCAAGTCATTTTGGTCGCTACCGTCATAGTCTAGCGTCATAATCACCTCCCCTTGGAGGATATCATCTCTCCATACCGGCCACGTTGTTGAGTGGTGTCGTATGCTTGTAATACACGAGTCTGAGACTCGTCCGCTGCCGAGAAGGCATAGCCGCGCTGCTTTCGCATCCGCTGGACTTGACGGACCTTGCGAATAGCCTTTTGGAATTGGTCCATGCTGTATTAGGGGGAGCACACAAGGTTAGCAGAGACGCGAGACCAGGCGTAGCAGGGTCAAAAGAGAACAAACGTACCGAGGCCTGTAGTCCTGAATATTGTACTTTTGGATCTCCTGGATGTGGTGGTATGACTCGGGGCGATACATGCGCTTGGAGTACTTCCAGGCAAAGTCGCGCAGGAGGCAGAAGGCCGGCAGGACAAAGAGCTGGATCCAGAAGACGGCGCTGGAGAAGAGGTGCGGCACTAGGCCGTCGTACTCGGTAGAGATGCCGAAGCGCGGGAAGATGCTGGCGTAGAAGACGATGAAGACGACCCAGATGGCAAAGGACCCCGGGATCGAGATGACGTGGTACTTTGTCCAGTTGCTGGTGATGAGGGCCGCCTTGCCCAGCACCGTCAGCAGCACGGCGCCGTACAGGGCCGTTCCCCAAACCCACTTGCCCGCCATCTTGCCGTCGGCCAGGATTAGGTCCCAGTACCAAAAGATGACGCCGCCGATGTACAGCGCAAGCGAGTGGTACATGGCCGTCGCGATCCACTGCGCAAAGTTCTTGAACTTGAACGCCCGGTTCTGCTGCCCGGCGCTGTACAGCTGCGGGTACTTGTCCAGGAGGCCGGCCGACACGTACTGGTCTAGGATGCCCAGGGCCAGCGGCGGCAGCACCGTGAAGAGCACATTGTAGAACGATAGCGACCACGACTCGTAGATGATCTGGCCCGAGAAGACGTTCTGGAACGTGTACCAGAACTGCGTCATGTAGAGCGTGATGTTTTTGTAGAAGGAGAATAGGATCGCCTTGCTGACGCGCTGGTAGCTCCACGCGCCGTGAACCAGCAGCAGCTTGCGCAGGAAGCGGAACTGCGCGATCGACACGTCCGCACTGCGCGCCGCTTGCAGGCCCTCCATGCCGCTGATGCCGATGCCGATGTGCGCCGCCTGGATCATGGCCACGTCGTTGGCCCCGTCGCCGATGGCGAGCAGGATCGACTCCTTCTGGTACTTCTTGACCAGCTTGACCACCAGCGCCTTCTGCAGCGGCGATACACGGCAGCAAATAACAGCCTTGCACATGACGGCCAGGTCCAGGAACATGCGGTCGAGCTCGGGCTCCAGAGCGTACGTCAGAGACTTGCCGTCGATGATGAGCGCGAGCGTCTCCAGCTCGATCGTCCCGTGGGCCTGCGTTCGGATCGCCTCGAGCTTCTTCTGAATGTTGTCGCGCGTGGCCGCCGCCGTCTCCTCGTTCACGATCAAGAGCGTCATGTCCTCGCTCAGCAGCTTGCAGCTCATGCCGATGTTGATGGCCGTCTCCTGCCGGTCGCCCGTCAGCACCCAGACCTTGATTCCGGCGTTCTGCATCGTGTGTATCGTCTCGGGCACGCCGTCCTGGAGTTTGTCCTCGATGGCCGTCGCGCCCAGCAGGTAAAAGTCGTGCTCGATGAGCTCGGCCGCCTTGTCCAGCTCCTCGGCCCGGTTTCCGGACACGGTCGTCTGCGCCTTTTCGAAAACAGCGAGCCACTCCTGGAACTCGTGCTCTGGGATCTCGCGCATGGCCAGGCAGAGCGTTCTCAGGCCTTCCGAGGCGTACTCCTCCAGGTGCTGAAGCGTCATTTCGATGTGCGGGTTGCTCTCGTTGAGCCGCTCCAGGATGACCGTGTCGGCACCCTTGCAGTAGATGCGTATCTTGCCGTCGGGGCAGCGGTAGATGGCCGACATGCGCTTCCTCGTTGAATTGAACTCGCACACGGCCAGCAGCTCGTACTCCAGCTCCCGGCCTTCGACCTCGATGATCACCACGCGGGGCTTCCGCGCCGTGAACTTGTAGCCCAGGTCGGCCGCGCCCTGCACGAGCGCGCCCTCGTCCGGCGAGGCCGCCTGGTACTTGATCTTGCCCGCCTTCTCGTCACGCTCGGGGATGACCGTATGGCAGGTGGCCAGCAGTGCCAGAAAATGCTCAATGGCTGGGGCCGTCTTGTGCGTCTTCAGGTTCTGTCTCAGCTGGTTGAAATCGTGGATCCCAACCTCCATGCCGTCCTGCACGGTGGCGCGGCGGTCCTCGGCAACGTCCTCTCCATACATGATGCCGGCGATGGTGCACTGTTTAAATTCCATTATGTTGCACGTTAGGGTTCCGGTCTTGTCCGAGAAGACGTACTCGACCATGCCCAGCTCCTCGACCAAGCTGGACGTTCGGCAGTTGGCAGGCGTGTCCGTCTTGTCGTGGTAGATGTCGAGGTCGTCGTTGATTAGGATGCCATGCCAGTACTTGACGACCTCGAGCGTGACAAAGAGCGAGATGGGAACGAGGGCGGAGAAAAGAACCCAGTAGGTGACCATGTCTCGGAGGATCACCCTGAAAACCTCGAGGGCGTCTATGGCCTCGGGGAGAAACAGGTAGGTGAGCGAGCCGTCAAAGACCTTGCGCGTAACAAGATCGCCGATGGTGCACACCACCGACAGGATGAGAAGAATGCCAACCAGGCCCATGACGGCAACGTTCAGCTGCCGCTCAACCTTTGTCCGCTTGATGGGCGCCGCCGTTGCGTTGCGCATGAGCTTGGTCTCGTGGCCAGTGAAGACGACGGCGCCGTGGATCCAGGGGGTGTTGCGCAGAGTGGCGCCTCGCAGCAGGAGCTGCTCGGGGTTCAGCGGCAGCTCCTTCTCGCCGCCGCCGGCCTGCATGGTCAGGGTCGCCTCGTACGTGTACAGGCTGCTGTTGGGCTGCTCGGACCGGATCCTGCCGCCGAGCCTGCTCAGTTCGCTGGAGCTCATCAGGCCCGACGTCTCGGGAATGGCCTGCTTGATCTTAAGGTTGGTCTCGCCGTCCAGGTTCGCCGTCTCGATGTAGCACAGGCCCTCAGGCTCGGAGCTGGCCAGGAGCACGATGTCGGCCGGGAAGGGCTCCTCGGACTCGACGCGGACGATGTCGCCCACGGCAACGTTGATCCACTTGGTCTCCTCGAACGTCGAGCCCCTCAGGACCCTGGCCTTGGATATGTTGAGGGCCTTGTCGGCCTGCTTCCTTCGGTAGTCCTCCACCATCTCCTTGCCGGCCGAGACCATCAGCACGACGATCAGAGGGCCGATTGTGGTGTACTTGTTGGTCGGGGACAGGCCCGGGATCTGCTGTAGCATGGCGGTAAAAAGGAAGAAGATGTTTGCGAACTTGGAGAACTGCTCGTAGAGGAACTTGGGCAGGAAGGTGGCGACGTTGTATTTTGCCGTCGAGACGTGGTTGTCGATGAACTTGCTGGGCGCGTTGGCGGGGGGGTTGTTGAGGTGGATGACGCGAGGGCCCAGGGTCGATGGGTCGGGCTTGGAGCGGCCGAAGCCGAACTTGAAGTTGCCCATGTCGAACTTCTTCCCCTTCTTCTGCTGCTGCCCTTGGTCGTCGGGCTGCCGACCTCGATCGCCGCCGGTATTGGCCCTCTGTTGTCCTCCCGACTCCGTCAACGGAAGGTCCATTTCTGAATAGCCGCCTGGCCCTCCCATACCCAGCATGTTTTTAGCTCGGCCTAGCATGCCGCCGCCCAAACTCAGAACGCTGTTCCTCTGACGCGCGTTGTCTTGATTTGAGGTTCGCCGGCCGTCCGCGGATCCGCTGCCGCCATGCTGGTAGTACGAGTGCGCCTCCTCCGAGTAGTCGTCCAGGTCGTCGGCGTATCTCTGGTAGTTGTTAAGATCTGAGGTCTGGCTGTAGTTGCGGCTTCGGCCCGTGTTGGAAGAGTACGGCCCGGGCTGCTGCTGCGCGGCGGATGCAGACGGGCCTCCCGGCGCCGACGGGCGTCTTGCCGACGGAGGCGATGTGCTGCCATAAGCACCCTGGCCGCCAGCTCCGACAAAGTCGTCGTACGAGATGGACGGGCGACCCTGCGCAGGGTCCTGGTTGTGAAATCGGAGAAGGTCATCGTCGTTGACGTCGGATCGCTGGCCGCCGCCGTAGACGGGCTGGTCGTTGTCGAGATCGAGCAGGAGGTCGTCGTTCGGTCTTGCGGCACCGGGCCGGCCAGGTGGCGGTTGTTGACCAGCCATATTGGCCGTTGTGCCGCTTCCGGCGATCGAGTTTCAGCCCCGGCTGGGCAAAGCGGGCAAAGGGAGGATGTCTGGATCCCCTCTTTGTCGAGTCGGTCGGGTTATGACTGGGGGAGCGACGACATGCGGAAAATGCGTCTCGGGTTTGTGGATTGGTATATTACCAGGTCTATGTGATGTCGTTTGTGAATCTGCGTTGGTACGTGGCTTGTCGCGAAATCAAGCAACAGCCGGCTTTGGGTGGGCTTGTCGCTGAGGCGTGACGGTTGCTTTCAGGGATGGTGTGCTGGCTAATTCCGTCGTGGTGCTAAATGCGCACAGCCTCGTTATTTTTTGGTTCCATGAATAAAGTGGACTGGGCTGCGTGGTACCTGACAGCAGACGCCTGAGCCAGTAAGCAAAGCACGATGAAGGCAGAAAAAAAAAGGGTCTCGAGCTCAGTCACTGTGTGAAATCTAATCAAGTATCAAGTGGCTGTGGGATCCTCCCGCAAAAGGGCATCACCTTAACGGACAAAGGACAAAAGGGAATGACATGAGACGATGGGTTGCGCCAAAAAGCCCAGGAGGCGCGGTGCTGTGAGGACGTCACCACAGTGAGGCGCTGCGCGACAGACAAGCCTGAACTGGATTACGCAGCTGCAAGGCCCCTGCCGCTCTTTCCGTTGAAGATTGAACGTCTGATGTTGCACGGGCTCGGCGCAGCTGTCCAATCAGCCAACAGCGCACCATGCTTGCCCAGCCACGCCATCCTTGCTCCAGTCAGGGGATGGCTGGCAGTGACGCCCCCCTGTGGACCACCAGAAACAGGCTGCCGTGTGGTGCACCCAAAGCCAATGTTTGTTGCACATGAATCGTTCGCTTCAACTGCCCCCGTCTCAGCACCACATGCACCCATAGAGTCGGTTGTGGCTGTTCCCCATCTCAGCCTCATTCCGCCTCCTACCTACCTACTCCAACTCTCGCCGTTTGAACAAACGACTTCGTATTCATACTCAAGACAGCCTACCCGCAGTCGCAGCCGACAAACCGTCGTGGGGCTCATTGTCGATCACAAGGTTTCATCAACTGCAGCCCTTGGCATCAGTTGCAGTCCATCATGGTTTGCGCCAAGTGCCAGAAACTGTCCAAGGGCACAACTTTGGCCACGCCGGCCGTAAAGAAAAAGTCGGAAATGTATTACGGCTCACCAGCATCGTCCTCGTCTTCGTCGAAGCCATCGGCAACGCTGGGCCAGACAGGCGTGGCCAAGGTACAAGGACCCTGCTCCAGAAGGAAACTCGAATAGGAAAAACAGCTCTAACATGGCCAACCTGCCTGAGCAGAGCAAACTACTGTCCAAAGGAGCCAAGAATCCTTACGCTCAGTATTCAAGGTGTGACTCCATTCCTGTCAGCTATTCTCCTAGACCAAAGAAAAAGCCCAGGCCCTGACCAGACCCTCATCTCCATTAGCTCCTGCGACAAATGCAAGACCAAGATCTCCCAGGGGCACAAATTCTGCCTCTCTTGCGCATATAAAGCTGACGGTACGTCTTCTCTCGCAACAGGCTGTTCTTTGATTCTGTATCCACCGCTGACTTGACTTGTCGACACTCCAGCCTGCGCCATGTGCGGAAAGTCCAACTCCAAGGCCAAGGCCGGCGCCGCTCCCGTCATCTCGGGGCAGAAGTTCTCGTCCAAGTGAAAACGAGCTGCTCCGGTTGCTTGGGTCGACACCACTGGCAGTTGAACTGTCCAGTCTCAGTTCACAGGTACGAGTGCATGTCGTAGAAGCACAACCAATCCAAGGAGCAACAGGCGATGACGGTATGTGGTACCAGCGATCGGGAGCCTGTGGCCGGCCGTGGGGCCACTGCCGAGCGCTCGAGCGTCGAGACTTTGCGTCACTCATCTACACCATGGGCTAATACACCCGGGACGGGGCACCCGATGGTCATCATACAGCCGGGGTTTCTGACAGGGGACAAGTAATGAGATTAAGAAAACAGCATCATGACCAAGTGAACTCGGCCTCCGGCCTGTCCAAGCATGCTACCCTGTTTGCGCCCAACTTTTTTGTTGACAACGCTAATCGCTGGGCAGTCCTTCCTGCTCCCTGGCCACTCGCACTCGATGAGGATCATTGCTTGGTTCTCATAATGTCACTTCAGAAACCGCCTCCGCCGTAGGGCAAAGCTCTGTGATAATCCACCCGTCTACTTTTTAGGAGTCAGTTACTCCTATGGGCACTGACATCTTCAAAGGGGACGGGAAATAGCCGTCAATGGTATGATCAATGGTCCTTGGTATTCTGCCTTATGGAGGAAGGGATCTATCTGCCAAAAGGGAGAGCAAAGGAACAGGTATGTATACGGGAGGCCCGATCACTAAAGGCCCTGTTCCTCCGATCTACCCCGTGCGGGCCCGTGATGTTCCGGGACACCTCACCCCAACCTTGTATAAAAATAGACCGAACGCGCACGACTGATCTAGGAATCCAACAGTTTGTCGTTTACAGGGAAGCCTTGGCCTTCGGGGCAGCCGCCGGCGCCTTGGGGGCAGAACCCACCTGGGCGGCGAACTCCAGAATCAGCTTGTTCACATCCTGCGGGGCCTCGATCAGAGCCCAGTGCGTGGCGTTGACGCTGCCCCTCTTGAGAGGAGTGGCAAAGTACTTCTCCATGCCATTGGACATGGCCTCGGGCAGGGCGGGGTCGCGCGAGGCGCCGATGTACATGGCCGGGGTGGGGATCTTGAAGTCCTTGCCGCGGGCGAAGAGGACGCGGTCGTCGTCAAAGTTGACCTTGCGGGTGCGGTACCAGTTGGTGGGGCCGCGGAAGCCGTGGCGCATCATCTCGTCGGTGTAGAAGTCGAGCTCCTGGTCCGAGATGTTGTCCGACTTCTCCAGGTTGGCGATGTGGCCAAACGGCACGCCGCTCGCGACGCTGAAGAGCTGGCCGTCGGACCCGGGCTTGGCCTTGCCGCCGTACATGGCGTTGAGGACCTGGCGCACCACGGCGCGGCCGCCCTTGGCCGTCTGGCTGACCACCTCGTCACCGGCGAACTGGAGCTGGTAGCGGAAGTTGGGGATCGCCTGCACGTAGCGCTCTAGGGGCACGTACTGGGGCGCCGGCGGGACGTAAGGGGTGCAGACGCTGAAGACGCCCGACACCCTGTTCGGGTGGTGCTCGCTGAAGCGCCAGACGAAGAAGCCGCCCCAGTCGTGGCCGCCGATGACGACCTGGCGCTCCTGGGGGAAGTCCTTGTCGAGGATGGCGGCGATGTCGTCGCTCATCGTCTTCAGGCCGTACGGCTCGATGGCGTCGGGCGCGTCGGTGCCGCCGTAGCCCAGCATGTCGGGCGCGATGACCTGGTAGCCGGCCTCCTGCAGCGCCGGGATCTGGTTGCGCCACCCGAACGAGAGGTCCGGGAAGCCATGGATCAGGAGGATCGTGCCCTTCTGGGTGCCCTTGGGCTTGCCCAGCAGGTACTTGTAGTGCTTGCCGCGCACAGTGACGTTGCGGGACTCGACCCGCGGGTCGTTGGGCACCAGCTTGGCCGCGGCGCCCACTGCGACGTCGCGGGCCGGTGTGACCAGAGCGCTCGCAGACGCAATGAAAGAGGCCGCGGCCACCGCCGAGAAAAGAGAGACACGGACCATGGTTGCACAGTGGAGATGGGTTCCGGCGAGTCGGTTAAGTCAAGATAAGATAAACCCCATGAAAAAGGAATGGAAGGGGACAAAAAGAGAGTGAACGAAACAGAAAAACAACAAAAAATGAAGGAATGGAAAGGACCAAAGATAGAAAGAAAGGCAGTGAACCGTGCGATGGGTGAGGTCCAAGTCTTTTTTTTTTCCCTTGGGCCAGCGTGCCGCCATGTCCTTTTATATCCAGCAAACGCCCCCAGAGACGGACACCCCGGTGAAGTCGCCATAAACATGGGTCCCCAGGAGGCGAGTCGGTATAATCGCATTGAACCAAAAGGGGCAGCGGCCCCGGACAGGAGGCGGCCAAGCCTGGGGATCCTCGGACCTCGCCAGTGACAAGCTTTGTACGGGCAAGGCGTCGGCCGCTGCATGAGAAACATCCTCGATTGTGGACCCGGGAGAGTCCGTCTTATGTGGACTCGACTGGCACGCCATTTGGTCGCCACTACAAACGAACGCATGTTTCGTCTCCGCCATACAACTCAACGAGTCGCTTGCGCTTCTAGGTAGCTCGCCGGGGCTGCCACAGGGATCTTTATATAGGGGCAAACCGTATCGGACAGAGAGTCAGGCACGGGTTGTAGTCAAACCCAGGGGAACGGTATGTAAATACGACAGGCTTTCATCAGAAATAACAGACTTCATATTCCAGTAAACTTGAATTCCCCTCATCGCGGCGTAGTAAGGCCTGACAGCATGGGGAACGACACAACGAGCAGTCGCATGACCCTTGTACCTTGTCCGATCAAAGCCCGCCAAGCCCGAAAGTCCAACAATGCGTCACAAAGTTCGCTGGGGACAATATTCGAGATACGCCGGTAGGTAGGTTCGGGAATAATTGCAATCAGAGATAGAAGTATAGCGCACAAACTACGGAGGGCGTGTATCCAAGCTAATTTGAGTCTTCAATCAGTAGACCAGCGTCTCGTCCTCCGTCACAACCATTTCAACGTCGCCGTCCTTGTCCAAACCAGGTGCGGGAGGTGAGGGATTGGTGGCAGCCGTAAGATTCGTGTCGACGGACTTGGTTGTGGGTTGAGGGGACGGGCCACGCAGATCCGCAAGCCTCTGCTGCTTCCTGCGTTCGAACGCGCGCGTCTCTCGCGCCACCGTCTCTTCAGCCTCGAGGACCTGCCTATCGACAGTGTCCTCTTGCTTCTTGGTCATCTCCCATGGTTGGAAGTACTATGAGGCAAAAATCTAACTCAGCATGATAAGTCGATTCAAAAGTCACTGGAGCATAGGGGTTGATGTCTTACAATCGGGGGTCCGCTCTTAGTCTTGAGGCTGTAGGCTTGTGCGACTAAGTTTGAGTGGCGTGTGCGCATCTTAGCGGTCAGACAAAAGTAGAAAGAAAAAAACGATGTCAGTGAGCCTTGTCAAGACGTCTGGGATGGTGGACAAGAGTATCGTCATACCGCCCGTTGGTCAAACTCAATCTGCTCGGCCTTCCGGATCGGCTCCAGCCTCGCGAGCTTCTTCCTGCGCTCGCCCTCTGCGGCCTTGCGTTTCTCGTCCGCGACCCTTCGTTGCTCTGCCTTCTCCTTCTGCCTCCGCTCGATTTCATCGCGATGCTTCTGCTGCGCGGCTCTGGGCTCCCGGTTCAGACTGCTCAGGAGGCCCCTGAAGAAACGTTGGCCACGCTTCTTCTCCTCCGTTGAGAGCGGCGGCCGACGGTCCGGCTCCTGCAAACGCTCACGCTCACGCTCACGTTCACGCGCCGGCGGTGGTTCCATCCCTCTCCTTGCCGTAGGCTGGTAGTAGTGGTCCATGTCGCGCTGTCTGTCTCGTTCGCGCTGGCCATCCCGATCCCAGTCCCGGTCCCGGTCCCGGTACCGGTCATGGCGTTGGTCACGCCGCCGATAAGGGCTGCGACTGCGCGATCGCGACCGACTGGGAAGCCTCGGTTTCTTTGGTTTTACGTCATCCTCAAAATTGTGTGAAGGGGAGGAAGCCTTCCTCTTTAGAGGTCCGTCGTCGTCATGGTCCCCCGACTTGATGTTAGGGCCTTCGGACTCGATAACCGGGTCTTGGATGTTGATGACGCGGTCGGCCAATGAGGCGTTGGCGTCAGGGGCGGGTCTGCTTTCCATCGCCATGAGGCGCTAGGCTTCGAGGTGCAGATATAGCTGGTCCTTACAGCTGGCTGGGCGACATGGGCACAAATATCGACGGGCTGGTACGGTTTTAGCATCGACAAGATGTGTAGGTTTAAGTGTCCACGAAGCTGAACCTGGTTTTAATATCGACGAGGCTGGGTTAGGCTTCATGAACCGTAGAAGCTGGGTTAGGTTTTAGCCCCTGGACAAGCCAGTTGCGTCGGCGTCGGGTGACCTATTGCCGCGAGCCCAGGATGTCCTGCCCGTTATATTCCCAAGATTTGATTCAATTTCGGTTTCCGGAAGCCGTTTTCGGACAGCATCGGCCAGTACATGGAAGACGAACAGGTGGGAGAGGAAAGGAAGCTTGCGTTGGTGCAGTTGACGTTTGTTCGCGGCCCCACAGGTGGCTGACGGCACTCCCAGGAGCTCCAAGCTCTTAGCCCGTGCAGCGGGCAGCGGCGGCACGATTCGCCCCACCAGCCCGTGCGCCCGCTCAGTATGACGGACGCCCTGTGCGTCAGGAGCTGCTGACTTTCACGGCGGAACCGCGTCGAATTTTCCAACGACCCAGGACGGTAAGGCGCGCCAAACATCGCCGTCGCCAGCAGCACTCTGCCTCTGCTCACGAACTTGGTCGGCCTTGTCATCATACAATCTCTCGAGAGAGAGAGACAATAGCGCAGACACGCAACAACATACCGCGGCCATCCCGAAAGAAAACACGCGACACAAGCCGTCTCCCCGGCACAGCTCGCGTGCGCCACGGGCCGCCCTGATCCGCAACCATGTCGCGACACCACCCCGATCTAGTTATGTGCCGGAAGCAGGCGGGCATCTCCATCGGCCGGCTCTGCGACAAGTGCGACGGAAAGTGCCCCGTCTGCGATTCTTACGTCCGCCCGACCACGCTCGTGCGCATCTGCGACGAGTGCAGCTTCGGAAACTACCAGAACAAGTGTGTCGTGTGCGGTGGAGAGGTGAGCGAAGAATGCCCCGGGGGAAGGGTCTGTCTATCTGTCTGTCTGAAGATATCGCCAACTAACACTTCCGCGTCAACCACACCAGGGTATATCGGACGCTTTCTACTGCTTCGAGTGCACACGCCTGGAGAAGGACAGGGACGGATGCCCCAAGATTATTAATCTTGGGAGTTCGAGAACTGACGTAAGTCGATCGAACACGCCTCTGCTCTCTGAAAGCCCCGAACACGTGCAGACCCCGATGCTGACTGAGAACGCCGGGAACAGTTATTCTACCAAAAGAAAACACACAGGACACACTGACCTCGGAGCGGTCCGGCCCTGGGCCGCTCTCTGTGTCGTGTGTCCTGCATGAGCCCTGCGCACTTTTTAAAATGCGCTGCGACGGAAGTCTCTGGAGTCACATATGCTTGGCGTTATCCGGCGTTATAAGGAGTGATAAATTTGTGGGGCAAGAGGTTAAGAGAATGCATCTGGTTCTTCGTTGAGATACCACTTAGATGGATAATAAAGAAAGGACGGCACGCACGCCAACTGTCATGTCTCATTGCGCCGATTAACCATATACTAATAGCCCTTAAATTTGATGATGCAAAAGGTCATGCCACTATGCGTAGAACAAAGACGCACAGGCATACATGCCTGTGACGATATCTCCCTGCGTACCTCGGTGGTCGACATGAACCATAAGGCATTTGCCTAGATGCAACAAAGAGCAAAGACGGACCTGCGACAAGACCCAAACGTCCCTCAGGAGAATCCTCCACAACCGCCTTCAGGCCTTGTAGGGATCAATGACGCCCCCATTGACAGTGCGGATCTTGCCGCCGATCATTTTGAACAGCCACGAGTCCCACGGCAAGATCTCGTGGCTGCCTGCTGGTTTAGCCACTTCGTCAGCCTTCGCCACAGGGCCGCCCTTCTGGATAGCCGCCGAGCCGGCCTTCTCCAGCACCGCAGGGCCTGGGCTGGGGATAAGGGGAATAGTGGCGATGTGGTTGCCGATGTCAGCATCGAGAAGATTCAGCCGCTCGAGCTCTGCGGTCACGGCTGTAGTCTCCGCGTTACCGCCGCTCACTTCGGCCCGCTCGGAATCCCGTCTACTCCGTGAGGCGGCTGTCCGCGTCTGCGGGCCGCGTCCCTGTACAGCGCGCCGAGACGGACAACGCGGGCAACGCAGGGTGGACACGACGCGCGGGCTTGCTTGGCCGATCAGATGACCAGTATCGATGGGGATGAGCACAGAGTTTCCAAAGTTGGTATGGTCCACACTCCCGGTCTTTTCAAGACTCTCCTAGGTCTTGCGAAGTTTCCGGTCTTGGCCAAACTTCCATGAGAGCTTCAGGAACGCCATTGCCGTAATCCAGCCTTTTCAGACGTCAGCACGCCTCTGCTCGCATGCTAATCGTAGGGTTTCGGAGATGTCAGGACTGGGTTGTTACTCACTGTCATAGCCTGCGTAGTGGCAGACCTTGGTGGGAGACATCTGCGGAGCAATCGGAGGAAACCGTTGGCGCTTAACCGTGCTGTAGAGCTGGTCAAGCGACATGCCGGGGTCGAGCTCGCGGCCATCTCGAGTCGCCATGTACTTTGTGTCGACAAGTCTCGGGAAGAGAGCTTGTAGGTCGAGCTTGAACTGCGTCAAGGTTTGCGGCAGGTCCCCGACGAAGGAGCGGTAGAGGAAGCACAGGTCAAAGAGCGAGTTGTGAATAATAGTCACTCTAGCCCGGGCCTTGGCCCTCTTCTCGATGCTTTGAAGCTTGCGTTCCATGGCGTCGATAGTGCCTGGCGAGTGAGTTCCGGGACCGAGTAGCAGCTGAACGTCGATCTCTTCCGCAAAATCACCTCCAACCAGTGCCTCGAAGACGTATCGAAACCCTTGAGATTTGTTAGAGTGAGGTCGGCAACAGGACATGAGAGTGAGAGGAAGAAGAAGAAACATAAAACACACCTGTCTGGTGCCGAACGGCCAGTTCACGGCCGCAAAGTCGGCGATAAAGAGTCTGTGATGTTTTAATACCCTGTCCCTTATAATCACCACCAATGTGGATGGTATATCTTACCTCCTCCAGATCACCGTCGGTGCCCTTGACTGTAATCTGCATGAACGAGCTGTTGGACTTGAGTTTGCCTCGGAGGCCCTGCTTCGCGAACTCGGTCTCAAGGAGCTGGTGGATCAGTCGAGTCTGCAGCGTGGTCAGGCGATCGCCCTGTGGGTTTTCGATGTTGATGTAGGCTTGGCTATTCCATTCGAGCTCAGCCAGCCAGCTGGTAATCTGTCCGCGCACGCCGGCGTAAAAGTCGCGCATGGCAGGAGACTCCCCATCTATGTTGATGGCGGCAAGAGTCCCTCGTGCGTCCGGGTCGATGAAGTTGTCGTATGCATCCTGGGTCTCTTGCCGGCTCAAGTACGCGATGCCTTTCTTCAGGACCCGGTCCGGGAGGTTATCACCTCGACTGGCGCGCAGGAAGTCGACCGTGTTGCTGGACAGGGAGAACCTGCGATCCAAGACCTTGGCTAAGGCAACATTGCTTGGCTCGTGGCCAAGATACCACGGCGCGAGCTGGAAATTGTAGCTCTTCCAGTGGTAGGACTCTTTAGGCGGAGTGGGAAGAGGAAATGAGCAAGTTGTCTGCGAAAACCGGAACACGTGGGGATGAGACGATGCTAGGCGAAACAAGACTCACTGTCCTCTGACCGGTATCTGAGACATGTGATTCCAACTTCGAGAATCTGGAAGGCTGTGGCAGCCTCGACGCCTGCGGCGTAGTACTCGTCGATGTTGAGCTTCTCTTGTCGGCCCGAGATCCCGTCTTTGAGGCGGATGCCCGTCATCTCGAGGTCCAGCCCAATGTACTCTGCAGCAGCAATGTGCTCCAGCACCTCTGGCAGCAATACCCAGAAGTTGTCGGCATCGACAGCCGTAATATCCTGGGGAGGCCGCATTGTGACACCCCACGAGGTCGTGATGTCGGCAAGGTTATCCACGTTGGAATCTAGGAATACCAAGGCGGTTGAGCAAGTGGCGGGTAGGTATGCTCAGATAGGCCGATCCTTTAGTTGAGGTGGAGGCTCCCGGAGGCGGATGGAGGACCATCCAGGGTCCTTCTTGCCAAACATGGAAGGCATCACTTGTCAAAAGTGGGGGCTTCCCCAGACTGACCTCTACAACTCCACCTAGCCCAGTATCCTCATTGAGATCCCGTCGGGATCGAAAAAGACCTGGCTGTTGGCGAGCAAATTTAGTCGTTGGCCGGCTCCACGACAGGCTTTTGGCTGTGCTCCCTCTTCCAAATGTATATGTGAAGTCTTCCTGCTACCATCGACCTGCTCCCTTATTATAAAAGTTGGCGGGATGATGGCAAAAGAGTTTCTGCCCGTTTTATGGTGGAGGGTGGGCAATGAGGAGGATGATGTTTAGGGCACTGAGACTTGTAGACGTGTAGGGACTTGAAATGCTAGATGAATGTACTAAGATACCTAGGTAGGGAGATAGGTAGGTAAGTACATACGTCATTCGGTTCTGCCTCGGTTGACATGGAGATAGGTACTCTGATGTTGTCTGGTTTCCAGCCCGTCTCGCCTCACCATAACTCTCTATGAGGTCCACCGGTGTACGGCGTGTTCGGCGTATAGAAAAGCGCAACGGGCGGCGGTCTCGGCGTCGTCCCTCCTGAATTAGTGTGGATAGGCCCGTCTAATGCGTATTGGTCACCTGCTACGGAGGGGTTCCCGATCTGGCCCTCCCGACCCCTAGGCCACGGCCCCCTGCACAACGTCAGAACTCAGGAGCTGCATGGTCAGAAGAAGGAGCGGACAACGAATGTGGCTGGACGCTAGAGAGCTGCTAGCGGTGTTTATATACCATTTACACGCGGAACAAACAACATGCAGTCTGACTGTGCTTGCTTGCTCTGGGTTGGCTGCCTGTAGATTATTATTCAGGGACGAGAAGACAAACCCGAGACGGCGGCGGCGATTTGCTCGCCACGACGCACAGGTAATCTCCGGGCTGGGGCCATTTCGTGAGCACGCAGCCCGAGATCTCCACTGGAGGGGCTGGCAGAGGCCCCATCCCGGCCGGCTCGATCAAAACGGCTTCGTCATTTTGAGCCGAGGCAAAAAACCGACTCGCTCCAGCCAGCCATGTGGCCCGGTAATTTTTTTTTTGTTCTCTCCACACAACACAAGCTTGCCAAATCCACTGGAATTCAACGCGATGCACGCCTCGACAACCTGCAGTTGCTGTTGCTCGCGCTCACGCCCGTTGAATTACTGACTGTCAATGCCAAACCCGCACACGCCATTTCTCTCCCTCCAATACCGACACATGCTTGTTTACTCTGTTTCGCCGGTGTGAGGAGGACAGGGAGCGCTTTGCTGCATTTGTTTGGTCACCAAATTCTCGACATCATCGTATACGCGCTTGTATACAACTCTCTCTTGTTGTCACCGCCCAACAAACGTGCCTAAGCATTGCCGATTCGGCCACGCCAACCGCGGACAAAAAAGCCCATTACGGGCCTTGCAAGACATCGAGGACGCAGGCCACGTCAAATATAGCCACACAAGCTATCGCAATGGCATTCCCCGGATCACCCACCGCCACTCTCAGCCCGACGGCTTCCGAAGCCTTCAATTTCAGGTCCTCCATCTCGTCCCTCACATCATCCAACTCGTCGCGCCACTCGACCTCTAGCGTCTCCAAGACGTACCGCCAGGCGTCAACCCTCTTCCTAACGCGCCGCCTGCCCGAAGCCCTGTCGACCGTCCTTCCGCTCGTCACGCCAATACCAGTGCCTGGAGAGGAAGATGCCGTGGAGCCCGCCCCAGTCGCCAAAGCCTCACGCACCACAAGGGTAAAAGTGTGGAGTTTATACCTCACCACATTGAATGCCATTGTCGAGCTGCATCCAGAAGAGGGCAAGGCCAGCTTTGGCACGCAGGAGTGGAGGGCGATCTGCACCAAGGTGCGCGACGGCGCCATCTGGGAGGAGGTTGTCCGGAATGGATACCACGGAGTCGAGGGAGACGTGGACTCTGACGTTGTAATCAACCTGTAAGTTGCGCAAACTGCAATGATACCTTAGTCTCCGCTTTCTCGTTGCTAATCGCCCACCGCTCCTATTGCCAGGGCCACCCTCCTTCTCGCCCACGCCACGAACCAGAGCCTGAACCAGAAGAAGCTGGAGAGCTACCTCGCTTCGTCGAACGCGCCCAGCCTCGACCTCTCGAGCAGGTTCGGCCAGGGGACCCCGGCCGCACCCGTCACGCCGAGACGGAGGCACCGCTCTCCCCTCAAGAGCTCGACCAGCGGCGCCGACACGCCCCGCGACCTCAACGCGCGGGTCAAGATCCTGGAGCTGTACACGCTGCACGTGCTGATCCGGAACAACGAGTGGGACTACGCGCGCGAGTTCATCAGCGTCAGCTCCGTGCTGGACGAGGAGCGCCGCGAGGCCTTCCTACAGGCCCTCTCGAGTCTGCAGGAGGAGCAGCAGGAGCAGGAGAGGCAGGAGCGCGCTGAGCGCGAGCGCCAGGAGGAGCAGCTGCGCGAGGACCTGCAGGAGGCCCGCCGCCTGCGCGCCGAGAACGAGGAGCACGAGAGGAGGCGGCTCGAGCACGACCGCCTCCGCAGGGACCACCAGGGCGGCAGCGAGGTCGACTACGGCATCGAGGCCACCCCGAATTCCGGCGGCGGCGCCGTGATCAAGCATCGCCACTCGCCCAGCAGCGGCAGCGCAGGAGGAGGAAGGGTTAGACGCAAGTCGTCGGCGACTCACGCGTCCAAACCGCACGAGAAGAGCAAAGCGGTGGTGGCTCCGCTTTCGGTCGGGGCGCGCGCCGCAATCATAATATCTAATATCCGGAGGCTGATCGTCGAGGGCATGACCTCGTCAATAGCGTCCAACCCAACGGTGGTGCTGCGCATGCTGGCGTTTATTGTCGGGCTCCTCGCCATGCTCAGCAACCAGAGGATCAGGGAGAGGGTATCACGGATTCTGAGGACCTCGTGGGATAAGGTCAAGACGACGGCTCGCATGGGCGCCACGGCCACATATCTATGAGTTCGGATTTTTCTTTTTCAAGTCCTCCGTTACTTGGGCATGTCTGAGTCTGCATCTCTCCAGGCCTAGGCCCTGTTCTTCAACATTAGTTCCCTTTGTGTATCTGGTTTAAGTTTCACGAGAATGATACGTGCGCGCTGGTTTAATCATGAACGGACAACGACCGGATGAGGACCGGTAGTGTGTGTGTGTTTTTATTACACGCCATAATGCACAGCTGTGAAGACATGACTTGAGAGAGTGATATACAGGCATAGGGCTCGTTTTCGTGTCATTTCCAGACATCCCATCTCCAGGCTCTCGAGCTCCTCTTTCAGCGCTCGGCCAGCATGTTCCTGATGCTGCGGTAGTAGGCGGCGGGAAGCTGCTCCTTCAGCTCCTCCTGCGTCAGCCACTTGAAGTCGGACACGCCGAGCTTGTTGTCCTTGATGTCGGCCTGCCCCGCCATGATCCTGCCCTTGAGGAAGAAGGTCTTGGACCCCTTGACCTTGACCGCCGAGGAGTCCTTATCGAGAATAGGCTCGACGACGTGGTGCGCGATGGGCACGCGGCCCACGATCCACGTATTCATGTTTACGCCGGCGGCCTGCTCCAGCACACGCGCGGCGGTCTTTTTGGGCGGACGAAAGAAAGCAAACAAACACGAGGGTTAGCATGTTCCAAATGAAACCGAATGCCATTTTCGTCTTGAGCAGCTCACCTCGTGCAGATTCTCCTCGGTCGACATGCTGCCGCTCGGAAACTGCCAGGTCCCGTCCCTGCCCTTGACGACGAGGTAGAGCGTCCGGTCGAGGGCGCGGTCGAGGCGGCGGACGTCGTTCTGCTCGTCGGCCGGCGTGGTGCGCGGCATCGGCTTCTCGACGGGGACGCGGTCCTGCTCGGCGATGAGCTCGCCGTCGTCGCTGAAGCGAACCTCAGAGTCGGCGGCCAAGCGGTCGCGCAGCGCGGCCTGGTCGGCCAGGACGCTGCCCAGGGGCGCCTCGTCGGCCCAGGCCGAGACGCCGCGGGCGCGGTACAGACCGACCTCCTTGGACACGA
Source organism: Magnaporthiopsis rhizophila (assembly GCA_003049465.1). NCBI lineage: Eukaryota > Fungi > Ascomycota > Sordariomycetes > Magnaporthales > Magnaporthaceae > Magnaporthiopsis > Magnaporthiopsis rhizophila. The sequence goes on along the minus strand of PYSS01000062.1, from coordinate 155,176 downwards.
TGCCCTTGCGCTCCTTGAGCTTCAGGTCCCAGTCCAGCATAGGCGGCGTGTCTGGCTTGAAGAAGAAGCCCTTGAAGAAGGGCGACACCAGCCGCTCGTTCAGCCGCTTCTGGTACAGGAAGAAGGACGCCTCGAACGGCGTCGGCTCCCGCGTCAGGAGCGGCGCCCGCGTCAGGATGAGGCCGGACCGGATCCTGTACTGCGCCTTGGCGTGCTTCGGCAGCTCGGTGGCGCCGGCCGCGGTTGTGGTGGGCGGCTGCACGGCGCCGGCCGCTGTTGGCGCGGGCTGTGGCTCGACGACGGGACTACTGGTGGTGGTGGTGGTGGTGGTGGCTGTTGCGAGCGCCCTTCGTGTCGATGATAGCGGCCTTGTCCTGGCACATTGGGAGCATATTTGGGGTGAACCTATAGACTCCGTAGCGTTTGTGAGCTCATGACAATGGCTCGAGGGACGAGGCTGATGGAGGGGGAGACCAACGTCTTGATAGCGCCCCGAGGGCGTGCCAGCCTCTACTTGACGCCGACATGGCGCCGGAAGAGAGTAGCCTGAGAACTACTCTTTTTGACCAATTCGAGGCCAGCCGACTGTTCCGGGACTCGCAATGGCGTCTGGCTCAGCTGAAGCTCCTTTCACTTTGCTGAAGGAGCCGCCGCCTTCGAACGGAATTTTTTAGGTGTGTAACGCGGGTGCCCACCAACAAGGTCCCCACCACCGAGCTTGTGTCGAGGATTGGCGCTAGCCTTGAACGGGTTGCATTGAGATCGAGGCTTGAAGCATGAGCTTTGAGGACGCTTCGAGGTGCAGATCCTCCATTTCAGCTATCGAAGAGGTGAAGCCACTTTTTGCTATGCATTATATACCATCCCCATCCGCAGAACATCACAACCACCTGCAGTACTTCTTGACTTGCAGGACCCAACCAACTCAAGCATAGACTTACCGCACGTGATTGGCGGATACCCTGGCCCGTGCACCTTTTTGGCGGTACCCAGCCGCTTTTCTTCAAGCTCGCGTGCGCTTCCGCCGTCGCGTTTTTTTTCTTCCTTCTTTCATATCCAAAGGCATCAATCCTTATCATCAGGACCTGTTCCGCCAGAACGTTCTGACCATTTATGTGTGCCCAGAGTAAAACCAAGCAGACTAATTTCGCTAGCAGCTCCTGTGTCCCTTTGGGCAAACTCTTGACCGGGTGGTTGTTAGATGTATTCTGCAAACAAACAAAATTTCTCTCCGCCCTCGGGCAGGGCAGGCCCTTTCGCTTGCTCGATCGTTCACCCGGCCCGAACGGCGGGGATAGAAAGCAAGATCCCGACCGCGCTCGCTTTTTTGTAGACAGCCGTTCTCGAGGTCACCTGCGACAGAGAACAAGCCCCCATGACGATCTTGGTGCAAGCATCGAATAAGAAAGGCTTCATTGCGAGCTTGGGCGCTTTAATAAACAAGCAGACTGTGACGGAGCGAGCAAGGTGTTGGTTATTCTACCTCTCGCATTTCCTCCTCCTTGGCCTCCTGTGCTTTCGGTCTCCTTTTCCTATCTGGTCTTAGCCTTCAAGCTCTCCCGCCCGATAGTTAGCACAATACCGCCATTTGAGAAATCGCTAAAATCACCACTAGTTCCGCCGACGAGTGAGACTTGTTTTCTTTCTTTTTTTTTTTTTTTTTACAGAAACCAACACGCATTTAGCTTGACATTGAATGCCCCGAAATATCGAGAGTAACTAGTATCAACAAGAATGGCCGTCCAAGGCCAATTTAGGCGAAGAAAAAAGGTGGAAGAAAAAAAAACAAGACGTGATCCCGTCGCTACTTCCGATGGCGGATACGCGAGGTATCCTGTTCCATGTTGCCCTTCCTGTTCGCCTGAAAACATCGCCGTTTCGCCAAAAACAGATGCCCAATGACCAGCCAGAAACTCAAACAAAACAATTATGACAAGAAGGGGGCCCAGAGCTTGGGGTCACCCGACCAAAACCCTGCGGTGTCCCTGGGTATCTAACGAGATTATCCATCCGAAAACGCCGTTATTGTGCTGTTCATACATATCATGCAGCCTCGAGGGGCAACCGTCGTCTCATTCAAGTCGCCGATGACTTCAGGCTTGCAGAGCCAAAACAGCGCGCGCCACCTCCTGGTTGGCCTTGGTCTCCCAGGCCCGACGGGAATCCTCGTCGACATTGGAGGGGTCCGTGATCTCCTCGTAAATCTTCCTGGACACGTCTCGATTGATGTTGGAGTACTGATCGACAGTGAGCTTGTTCGACTTCCAATGCGGGCTCAGCGCGCTGCGAACCAGCTTGCTGATGCTCTCCTTCATCTCAAGCGGAAGGTGCGCCCTGGTGGGAGAGGAACCGGGCGACCGGGGAAGCTTGACAGCCTGAGACCTTCTAGGCCGGGGTTGACGAAGCTCCGAACCTCCCTGGGTTGGCGACCGAGACTCCGAGTCGCTCGTCTCGGCAGCAGGTCGGTGCGGAAGGTAGTTCGCCCGGGGGTAGATGGGCTCGATGTGTGAGCTGAGCGACAAGGTCGGCGAAGTGGGCCGGGTGGACCAGGCCTGTTGCTGAGGAGGCGGTGTGAGCGAATTGGCGCGAGGGCTGCTATAGGCTGAAGCCGTGGGCGAGCCAGGTGAGGAGGCGTCAGCCGGGCCGCGGTTATCGCCAAACAAGCTCCTAACGGCCTCGTCGTCGGACGGGTTGCTCTGCTCGACCTCTTTCAATAGGGACGACAGGAAGGAGGGTACCTCCTCGATGGGTCGAGGCGACCGCGCGTTGGACGCCGAGCCGCTGCCGTTGGTTGTATAGTCCGCGGGGGCTACGGTGCGACCAGGACCCTGTCCCTCCGGCCTGGACGACGAAGCCTCACCGGCCACCCCGACACGACGGGTGCGAGGTCGCTTCAGCTTCCTCTCGGGCTCTGGGGCGGGCTCTACCGGCGAGGCGGTAAGAGAGCGCGACTTGCGTTTGCGATGGCTGCTGGAGCCCTCGCCATTGTGCTCGCGGGCCTTCTCGAGAGTTGCCCACGCACGCTGCACCTCGGGGGTCTCGGGCGTAGCGACAGGCTGCTGGGCATCAGAGCTGGCTCGGATCGTGGCCGGCAGGCTCCCTGTGAATACTGCCCGGGCTCCCTGGCGCGCCGCAATACTCATGCGCTGCTGCCACCGCTCGTATTCGCGCCGCTCACGCTCGCGCAGCTGCCTCGACCTGCGGTACTCCGCCAAGTCCTCGTCCCCATCGTGGGAGTCGAGGTCGATTTCGAGAGCATCGAAGACGCGGCCGGTGATCTCACCCCAGGCGCCCTGCCACTCGTCGGAGCGCGCGCGCCTTCGGGCACGTCGCATGGTGGCACGTGTGCGTGGGAAGAAATCGTTCCGCCGACGGCTGTTGGAGCGGCGAGGCGGACGGGCATCCTCGAAATCGCCGAGCGTTGGAGCGCACTCCATGCAGAACCACGAGCCGTCGGGGATGTCGTCGAGTCCGATGCAGTACGTGTGGTACGAGGCATCGCATCCGTCGCAAAGAAGGAGCACATCCTCGTCGCTGGCAGAGTTGCAGACCGGACAGGGCGTCATCTCCTCCTCGTCCTCCTCTTCGGGGTTCTCGTTGAGCCATACCCGCGGATCGAACTCGGCAACTTGCTTTTTGTCCTCGACTCTATAGGACTTCAATAGATTGCCTAGAAACAAATACGGAAGCGATTCGTCAGCATTTTGCTTTTGTTCACGAGGGTGTTCAGGGAACCCCTAGGCTTCCCTTGGGGTGTGGTGTCGAGATGAGGGGACGGGCGCACACGTACCTCCAACGCTATCGTAGACGTCCACCAAATGGAAAGAATGGCGGCAAATCGGGCAGCTGTTTGCCTTGGCAGCCCATGCCTGGAGACAGGAATTGTGCAGGCTGTGACCGCATGCGTTTATGACGGCGACATTGCCGTTGGCGTTGTGAGGGCCCGGGGTTAGCTCAAGGACGTTGCTAGCGGCGGTGGTGCTGCTGCTGCCGCCGCTGAGGTTGGACGAAGGCTCGCCCGCGACCAAGCTCTTTTGGCCTCCGCCCTGGCCAACCGCAGCGTCTCCAGACGTCGCGTCCTCGGTCGCCGGCAGAGGTGCGTCTAGATTCTCCAGACAGACGATACACTGCTCGGCCATGATTGCAACTAGACCTGAGAAGCGGCTTGATGATCAAATAAATTGGCAACGCATGGGAATGCGGCCGAGGCAGTTGATAGCGAAAGCGACCTGTTTTGGGGGAGCAGAATTCGGAAGGAAGACTCTCACTGCTGGGCGGCGGATCAGGCGCTGCCTGTGGTGCAGTGAGTTTTGGGTGGTGGATTTGCTCAGCTCAGCGACTGCGGTGCACAATGGCTGCTCTGACCAAAAATGCTTGGAAGCACTGGTGGGTAAGAAAAAAAAAAACCGAAAGGGAAGGGGGCGAAAGATCGAGGAACGTTTTTGGCGCGGTTCCTGGGCCAGGTGAGAAATACGTGGGTACCCCGCGCGCAATTGGATCGTATGCGTGCGTTCTGGGCATGCGAGAGAAGGAAGGCACACTGGCCACCCGTACAAGTGGGCGACAAAATGGCAATTACGGGAACCCGGTCAACGTGCTAGGCATAAGTCAACCAACCCTTCAACTCGGGGCACCAAGAAAAGAAGACGGAGATACGTCGGTACCTACCTAGGTACCTCGGTCGTTACAGGAGATAGGACTCGATATAGACGAAGCAAATGCGAACAAAAGGCCCGTATTATTTTACTTTCATTCTCATGGCAGTGCTGCCGCCACTCCCCTGTGGTCTTGTATGGGGTCTGTTTCTGGCGTCGACTCTCCCCTTGTCACGCACTTGCCGGGCGCTCCTTCTCCCTGCCAGCCTGCTGGGGTCACACCCTCGCCGCCACCCGCACCAGACCTGCTGTCGGTGCCACCTCACCCAAGAGAAACTGGCACACCACGCAAGGAAGGAGCCCCCGGCCCCCTCCGAGGTTCTGACTCTCCCGAACCCAACCTGAAATTTGGCCGCGCAGGTTGGGCTGTTTTTTTTTTAAGTGGTGCGTGCACTGCTGGAGCAGAAACGGACACCTCAGGCATTAAATAATAATAACAAAGCAAAAGAGGTGGCTGCGGCTTAGGCACCGTGAAGCGCCGCGATGTTGTTCCACTTAGCCCGGTCCACATGGGGATGCAGACAAGACGTGCAGGTGACTGACTGACTCTACACAGCCATCGACGGTGCTTCCTGTCTCTATCACGCTCCCTGCCTCTTCGCGCGCGTTCCCAAGAGAGATGGGTCCGTGAGGATTGGGAAGTTGTTCCAGGCACCCAGGCATCCGCGCAATTGCCGTTGTATCCGCTACTGTCCCCGGCAGTCCAGCGACTGGGCCATATACCACCACACACATCCTTCCTCAGGAGTTATAGACCAACCTAGGTACCTACCTAGGTAGGTAGGCACCCACCTAGACGACTACGCTGCAGAAACAACTCGGAGACTGGTGACTCAATGGATCGGGCCTGCAACCAGTCGCCGCGTACCTGCGTGATCATCCAGTGTGTGGACATTGGCGTGTTGATAAATGCCTACCACATGCCTGTGGGGTACCTGGTCTTTCGGGTGCCTTGTGCTGGGGTTTTCACGATGTTCCAATTTGCGTCTAAAGCCGCTCCCTCCGCGCCCCGGCACGAGGACAGCCAGGGATTGGTGGGGCGGGATGCCGGGGATGTGGTAGGCAGCCGACGGAGCACTCCATGTCCGTACATACGCAGCTCACAGAAAGTAAAGTGACTAGAAACCTTCAAGTTCTATGGAGTGCTATGATGCGGAATACGGTCCACGTGGCTTCGGGGATGCATGTTTGGAGGCGTCGATATGTTCCGAAGGTGGACTCCTTGGACAATTTATTCACCTTCTCCATGATTCGGTCCTGAAGCGTGTTCAGTCGGCGCGTCCAAGTGCTCGCGCAGTTTCACGATGTGTTGAGCAAACCAAGTGGATGCCGGGCACCTGGACAGTCGGCCAGATCGGATACGTCGAAACCGGGGGATAATGCTTCAGTCCCACCGCCTTCGAACTATGCTACGCAGTGGCCAAGTGCCTAACTGAAGGCGCCGAGGGACGTTGTATGGAGATGCACTAGTTTAGAGGCAGTTGGCTGGGTCAAGGCGCCAGCAGTCTGGTGTCACCAAATCATCCCCTTTGAATAGGCGATTGATTTTGATTGGTACAGCGTGCTAACGCCCATCCCTCGCTCCTTCTGTCTGAGCCAACTGCAGCTTCTCGAACAGCGCCTGCGAACCAAACGACAAAAAGCGCCAATGGCTGGAGGCTGCGTGGGACCCCAGCAGCCGAGCTCTCTTCTGATAGTAGCACTGCAAAGCTGAAGCAGCTCGTGGACTTGTTGGGGCTGGAGTTGGGCTCGCCTCATGACTGAATGGAGACTTCTGGCGCGCCGTTTGAGTCACCAGCGAAATGGAAGCACTGTGGAAACCAAATTGGGATCCAAGTCATGTCATCATATCGAGCAATTATCACACATCCATTCTTGGTCTCTCTTTCCGCCTATCCGTGTAACCATTGGCGGACTTCAGAAGGCAGGCACAACGTCCAATTGCGGTTGCACTTCTAGTTTGTCTTGTCTGCATCTTTCCGCATGGCCTTGTTTCCTTTGTTGCTGCGCTCAAAGCTTCAGCTACGTCAGCCGCAGCAAGCAAGGCAAATTCTCGTGGCCCTCCAGCACCACCACCACCGCCCCCACTCCACACTCACCTGCAGCCTCTCTTCTGCATCGTCCCCAACCTCACACCACCCCAGCACGAGGCGGGCTGCCAAAACAAGAAATTCAAGCACTCCCCGGTATCCGTTCTCCTTGTCGTCGCCTGTCATGACAGAAGCGAAGCAGGGGGAGATGGCAAACTCACAGGTGCCGTACGCGGCCCAGGACCCCGAGGTTGTCACGGCTCTAGTGCGCGCCATGGAGCAGCGCACTCAGAAGGTGGCTGGGGCCAAAAACTTTCGCATCAAGAAGACGACCTTCAAGGTGCTCGATTCTCCCACCGGCATCAAGGTCGATTCGTGGCGGATGCAGGATTGGGACTACAAGCGCCCGGATCTGCCCACCTACGCCCGTGGCCTCTTCACCACGCGAAGCCCCAAGACCGGCCAACACGAGATCGCCGTTCGGGGCTATGACAAATTCTTCAACACAGGCGAGGTGCACGCCACAGAGTGGGACAACATACGCAAGAATACACAGGGCCCCTACGAGTTGACGCTCAAGGAGAACGGTTGCATCATCTTCCTCGCCGGCCTCGAGGATGATACCCTGCTGGTCTGCTCCAAGCACTCCACCGGCCCGCGCAGCGACACTGAGCTCAGCCATGCTGTTGCCGGCGAGCGTCTGATCAAGAAGCAACTCGAAAAGATCGGCAAGACCACCCAGGACCTGGCCAGGGAGCTGAGGGCCCGCAATGTCACCGCCGTCGCCGAGCTATGCGACGACAGCTTCGAGGAGCATATTCTCGCCTACGGCCCAGACGAGGCCGGGCTCTATCTGCACGGGGTCAACCTCAACCAGCCCTACTTCAGGACCTATCCCAGCACCCTCGTCCAATCCTTTGCCAGCGACTGGGGCTTCAAGCAGGTCGGGCTGCTCACGTTCAACGACGTCGACGCAGCCAAGTCGTTTCTCGAGAACATTGCTGAGACGGGCGCCTACGACGGCCGCGATGTCGAAGGATTTGTTATCCGGTGCAGAAAGTCTGACAACCCGGCCAAGGAACCATACGAAGACTGGTTTTTCAAGTTCAAGTTCGAGGAGCCGTACTTGATGTATCGCCAGTGGCGCGAGTGCACAAAGGCGCTGATTGCATCCAAGACGCCCAAGTATAAGAAGCACAAGAAGATCACGGAGGAGTACCTGCTCTTCGCACGCAGGCGCCTCGCTTCGGACCCAAGCCTGGCCAAGGCCTACAACCAAAATCACGGAATCATCGCGCTGCGGGACGAGTTCCTGAAGTTTAAGAACATGAAAGGTTCCGACGCAGCCAACCTTGAGACTCCGACTGCAAGAGTGGGAAACAGCGAGGTCACAGGAGATGTCATACTCGCGCCCATCGCCACCATCGGTTGCGGCAAGACGACAATAGCCATTGCCTTGTCCCACCTGCTCGACTTTGGCCATGTACAGAATGACAATGTCCAGGGCAAGGCTCGCCCGCCCAGGTTCACAAAGCTGGTTCTAGATGAGCTCAAGGAACATCGCGCCGTGGTCGCGGACCGCAACAACGCCCAGTGTCACGAGCGGCGGCAGATTCTGACCGACGTCAAGCTGCAACACCCCACCGCCGTGATTGTCGCCCTCAATTTTGTGCACAACGACATGGACGAGGTTCGCAGGGTCACGCAGGAGCGTGTCTTCGCGCGCGGCGACAACCACCAGACCATCCAAGCCGCCTCGAACGCGGCAAAGGTGACTGGCATCATGGAGGGCTTCATCGGGCGGTTCGAGCCCTGCAACCCGATTACGTCACCTGACATCGGATTCGATGCCATTATCGACCTAGACCCTACCGCGGACAGTCGGGCAAACCTGGAGGTTGTCATCAGGGAGCTGCACGGGCTCTACCCGAACCTGGTCACTGAAGTTCCGGGTGCCGAGGAGATGGATACCGCCATCGCGGCCGCCATTGGCGAGTACCGACCCGAGCTGCGGCACACCATCGCCAGCAGGGGACCCAGGACCAACAAAACGCAGAGCCAGGCGGGAAACAAGAAGGTCGAGTACTTCTCAGTCAATGTGCCGGCCCAGGATGTGCTGAATGCGCTGGAGAAGGCCTTCAAGAACACGACGCCGGAGCAGTCGAGGATGTACAAGATGCTGGAGCAGACGCGCCGGATCCAGCCGCAGTTCCATGTTACTCTGATTCACTGGTCCAGCTCGGGCGAGCGGTCGAAGCTGTGGGATCGGTACACGAAGATGCAAGCCGAGGCCGCGATGGCGAACCCGTCGATCCAACATCCAGCCACTCCGGACATGGGCCGATGCGATGTGCAGCTCGAGCGCGTCGTGTTTGACGATCGTGTCATGGCCATCGTCGTACGGCTGGTAGACCCTGAGGGCGGCGAGGGGTGGGAGTGCTGCAACAAGGTGCCGCACATCACGGTCGGAACCAGGGACACGTCGATCAAGCCCATGGAGAGCAATGACTTGCTGGCTCGTTGGCTCACTGAGAGCACTGATGGCGGCAAGATCGAGCAGATCCCCATCGAGGGCCGACCTATCCTCAAGGGAACGGTCAAGGCCATACTCTCCAGGTAGGACTCTCGAGGGCTTGGCCGCGGCGCTGTCTCGCGGACGTAAGGACTTGGGCGCACGGGGGAAGTTTGAATGGAATGGCGGGCCGAGACAACTGGATTCTGGTGGACGCCTGTTTGAAACTATGTACCCTAGCTGACTTCCCTTTCTTTATTGGCGTCGGTGATGGGAAAATGGAAAAGGATTCGCAAGTTTAGAATGTGGCGTAGCACGCTCCAATCTAAGCTTAGTTAGGATCATGGGTCCTAAGGATTTCTGTGATGCTATGGCATTCCGGGATGAGTAACACGAATTCATACGACGCTTCGAGGCAATGGAAATGTAGTAGCATGGTCTCTTATGACATGTTCTCGTTTTCATGCTTGTCTCCCGATCTATTTCCGCTCACAGGCACACTTGCGACTTGGTTTATTTCTTGTCGTTGACGTGTGCCTGTTTGTGTGTGCCGTCGCTGTATTTTTTTTTTTTCTTTCTCAAGACTCTTACCATAAACATAACATGCTATTGTGGCTGATAATGCGTATCACGGGTGGTGGCAACACATATTTGGGAGACGGAACATCAGTCAAAACACCAAGAACGATATGACCGGCCCCTGCTCCAGAAGTTCATGGCCTAACAACATCCCATACTATCAAATCTTAACTGCTTACCGAACTGTTGTGCTTGAGTAGTTGCTCGACGACATCCCTCGTCACACTTCGGCGGCGAGATGGTCGACTCAAGGGTTAGGGTTAGCCGCAGAGCGGCCTGTGCACACTCGGTCCTGCTGGGGCCGTGATGGTATCCGAATTTTTGGCTTCACGCCGAACCCACCACCGAAGATCGAGGGCCAGATATTCACCCCCACTTCACATAAGCCGCCCTTTATACCGTCGCGACGTGGAGGCTGAGGCTCCGGACGGCCCATTGACGCCGGCTTTTCTCTCGCTCCAGGATGCCGCCGCGGCTGCAGTGCCCAAAGGCTGCGGCCTCCCTCATACAACAGACGCAACATTCAACACGATCCCAGCGACGCCTCATCACCCCCATCCTCGGCGCAGTCGCACCAGACCCGCCAGACCTGGTTGCTCCAGCAAGGAGAAAATATGCCACTGCCGCCTGGTTGCGCAATGTAGCGGGGCTGCAGCTGCCGGCCGACTATGTGCCTCCAACACAGCCTCCGAGCGCCCGCCGTCCTGATACCCGCAAATCCCAGCTGCTTCGCGCATACACGGCGATGCTCAGGTCGACACCCCTCACGCTCGTCTTCCAGCATAACAACCTGACCTCACAAGAATGGGCCGCCGTCCGCCGTGAGCTGAGGATGGCGCTGGCCAACGTCCCCGCCCCGCCAGCTGTGGATGGCGGCCCCGCCCCCGTTGACATCACGGAGTACATCAAGCTGCAGGTGGTCAGGACTCGCATATTTGACCAGGCCCTCAAGATTGTCGAGTTCTTCGACCCCAAGGGCCCGGTCTCGGGCACGGCGACCGAGGCGGTGCTCAAGGGCGGGTATACGCACGACCTCTCCATGGCCGTGTACAAGCAGGTCTCGGCCGTGGACGTGGACAGCCTCCCCGCGGACTCCATGTACGGCCAGCTCGGGCCCCTGCTCGTGGGCCCCGTGGCGCTCCTGACGTTCCCGGCCGTGTCGCCCGCGCACCTGGCCGCGGCGCTGTCGGTCCTGGCCCCCAGCCCGCCGGCGTACCCCGCACCGACGCGCAAGAAGAGCCCCGGCTACTACGACCTAACGACTCAAAGCGCGCTCCACAAGCTGCTTCTGGTTGGGGGTCGCATCGAGGACCGCGTGTTCGACAACGACGGCGTCAGGTGGGTCGGCAGCATCGAGGGAGGCCGCGACGGGCTGCGCGCCCAGCTGGTGCACATGCTCCAGAACGCCGGCCTCGGCCTCACGTCAGCGCTAGAGGGCACCGGCAAGAGCGTCTGGTTTGCTCTCGAGGGTAGGAGGACGATGCTGGAGGATGAGGCTAAAGGTCCGGAGGAGACCAAGAAGGAAGGCGAGTAACAGGGCTGATTTTTGTATGATGTGTGTGGCTCTACCTAGCTTGATATACAGCCAAAAGCTCGGTTGTAGTACTTTTTAGCGTGCATGATTGGGTTCGCATTCGTAGGTTGCTACGAATCCCTGTATATGTCTGGATTCCTACCAGGCGGTACGTATCAAGGAACACAGATCTCCAGATGGAAGGCGGGATCAAGGCTCGAGTTGGGTTGGGATACCCATTTAAGCGTGCAGCTTGCCCCCATGATGGCGGGATAAACTGGCTGGCAGAAGACAAGTTCCATGCGAACGGTTCCTGATTTGGAATCTGGGGAGCCCCTGCGTTGGTGAAATGGGTGGAGCATGGACCCTGCAACAAGCTGTGAGCTCTGGCCTCCTGAATGGGTACAGCGGCAGCGGCTCCGCCCAGGTGTGTGTGCCATAATTCAACCCGACCGAATGACGACTGTGCCTGGTGTCTGCCTCACCTGTCAATCTAGCTGCCCACCTAGGTGCCGAGCCTGGCCTCATCGCCAACGTCCAGGAGCAATTCCCCAAGTCTCTCTGATCGCGTCGACAAAGTGAATCGCGAAACACCTTCCGCCATCCGACCGCTGAGCAGCACGCAGGCCAGACCTGCCGGCCTAGGTACCTGCCCATTTCCACTTCTGAAGCCATCGCAAGCTGCAGAGCAGACGCCCCATCGCCCCTCTCGTGGCTCGGGCAACCCGAGACATTCCCGCGACGCGATAAGGGATCATCGCCACCTACCTAGCCCATCCTAGATCGATCCAATCGACACTCGCCGTCGTCGATACTATAGCTATGGACTTCGCGCCTTACCAGTCCTCCCCGCCCGAGCACACGCGATCGCCAGTCGATTCGCCGCGCACGTCGCTGGAGAGGAGGCCGTGGTCACCCCTACGGGCGGGTGGCGGCCCCGGGGCCAACAACAACAACTACAACAACCAGCGCAACGACAGCGCCGCCTCGTCGCCGCCTCTACAGCACCCCCAGCCCCAGCGCCAATGGTCCGGCGGCATCCCGAGCCCGAGCTACTACCAGCAGGCCATGGGCGGCAGCGGCCAGGCGGGGGGAGCGGGGCAGGAGGGCGGTTACTTTGCCGGCAGCGGCTTCAGCGCGGGGCCGTGGGGCGACCGCGAGGGTGCCATGAGCGAGTTCGATACCAGCCTCGGCATCCGGCTCGACTACGAGGCGTGCCTCGCGTACCTGGCCTTCCCGCCCCTGGGCGCCATCCTGCTGCTCATCCTCGAGCGCAAGAGCGACTACGTCCGGTTCCACGCCTGGCAGTCGAGCCTGCTCTTCACAGTCGTCTTCATCGTCCACCTCGTCTTCTCGTGGTCGCGCTTCCTGAGCTGGCTGTTCTTCATCGGCGACCTCGCCTTGATAGCCTTCCTCACGCTCAAGGCTTACCGCGACGCAGATACACTTGACAGGTACGTTGACGGCTGCGCAGACAAGAGATCCCTACCTACGATATGCTGTTTGGGGTTTCGTGACGCTAACCAAGATCTCGGGTGATACTGTAGGTTCGAGGTCCCAATATTCGGCCTTCTGGCTAGCAGGATCCTCGATGATGAGTAAAGGGCGTTGCTATGAGGCGGGAGGGATGGGAACGGCGTTCAATCGGATTGCATTCACTTTTTCTTCGGGTTGTCTCAATCTCGTGTGTTTTGAAGTTTTTGTCCGCTGCTTTCGTTTTACACCGATGTTTTTTTTTTCTTTTTTTTTTTTTTTCCTCAGGATCAGTTTCTCTCATCTCTGGGCATCATTGCTGTTCGTCTATGTACCACTTTGCGTACACGTCCGTTTTGAGATTCAGGCGACATGGGCAGCGTGTGGCGTTTTCACTGTTTTTTTCTTCACGCATTTGCCAGTCCCAGTTGGCTCAAGGAAATGCGTCTTGATCGTTCAATCATGAGCTTCTACAGTTAAAAGGTTTCATATGTACTTCTCCTGACAATCCTCTCCCTTCGAATCGCGACCTATCATGCTGGCTCTCATGTCGGGCGACAGGCACCCAATTGCGCGGGGAGCTTGCGCCACAGGGTTGGGGTTGTCTGCAGCCACACAGTGCAGAGCATCAGCCACTCCCACCAGCCTGGAGCTGGATTACGCGCCTCGACTGCCTTGTAGCTCAGTCCCGCTAACTTCAGGTCGAATTAGCAGGCGAGCGGAAACCCGGCGGCGTCCACCTCGAATTGTATTTCTCATCAGCAGCCTCCTTACCGACCGCGCGACCGACGGTATCGACGCATCCTCGCTCGGCGCATTAATATTTAGCTTTTCGGTCTCAATTCCCGCCCGCTCTTCCGCCACTGCACTCCGCCCGCCTTCCGCCACCGCACCCCTCCACACGTTCCGCACAGCATGGCGACCCTGGAGGATCTCGAGGGCCTCGACCGCCGGGAGGACGACAAGGACGACAAGAAGGATAAGAAGGATGGCGGTGACAAGAAGAAGGCTGGAGATGGCGACGCCGACATGAAGGACGCCGAGCCGGAGGAGGACGGGGTCCTGGACGAGGAGATCTTGAGCCTGAGCACGCAGGACATTCAGACACGCAAACGGTTGCTAGAGAACGACTCGAGGATCATGAAGAGCGAGTACCAGCGCCTCTCTCACGAGAGAAGCACGATGAACGAGAAGATCCGGGACAACCTCGAGAAGATTGCTAACAACCGGTAAGTCTGTGCATGTTCCCGCCTGTCCTGCCTGGTGTCCGAGAGGCTCGCAGTTGCTAACGGCCGCCGTCCACCTGTCCAGCCAACTGCCCTACCTGGTCGGAAACGTCGTTGAGCTCCTCGACCTTGACCCCACAGCAGAGTCATCGGAGGAGGGCGCAAACATCGACCTGGATGCCACGAGGGTGGGCAAGTCAGCCGTCATCAAGACATCGACGAGGCAGACCATCTTCCTGCCGCTGATTGGTCTTGTCGATCCTGCGACGCTCAAGCCAGGTGACCTTATTGGCGTTAATAAAGACTCGTACCTGATCCTCGACACCCTCCCCGCCGAGTACGACAGTCGGGTCAAGGCCATGGAGGTGGATGAGAAGCCCACGGAGAAGTACAGCGACGTGGGTGGGCTAGACAAACAAATAGAGGAGCTCGTCGAGGCTATTGTCTGGCCTATGAAGGAAGCGGAGCGCTTCAAGAAGATCGGCATCAAGGCGCCAAAGGGTGAGTTGTCATGCCGCCGATGGCTCCCGAATCCACATCTAAAAGCGGCCCATTGCCATCAGGGTTCCTTACAGGTTTCTAATTATCTGCTTTCGGATAGGTGCTCTGATGTACGGTCCCCCCGGGACGGGCAAGACTCTCCTTGCCCGCGCATGCGCCGCACAAACAGATGCGACGTTCCTCAAACTTGCCGGTCCACAGCTTGTCCAGATGTTTATCGGAGATGGTGCCAAGCTTGTCCGCGACTGTTTCGCACTCGCCAAGGAGAAGGCTCCGTCCATCATCTTCATCGACGAGCTGGATGCCGTGGGCACGAAACGGTTTGACAGCGAGAAGTCCGGCGACCGTGAGGTGCAGCGGACCATGTTGGAGCTGCTGAACCAACTGGACGGATTCGCGTCGGACGACCGTATCAAGGTCCTTGCGGCAACGAACCGTATCGACGTACTGGATCCTGCCCTGCTTCGTTCGGGGCGTCTGGACCGCAAGATCGAGTTTCCGCTGCCCAACGAGGAGGCACGTGCGCAGATTCTTAAGATCCACAGTCGCAAGATGCGCTTCGACCCCAGCGTCAACTGGAGCGAGCTCGCGCGCAGCACGGACGAGTTTGGCGGTGCCATGCTCAAGGCCGTCTGCGTCGAGGCCGGCATGATTGCTCTCCGGATGGGCAAGAACAAGATCAGCCACGAGCACTATGTTGATGCTATCGCCGAGGTCCAGGCGAAGAAGAAGGATGTAAGTCTTTGTCCCTGCTTGTCTGTATCCGTTTTCCGGTTTCGATGTCACGCGCTAACCCGCGTCTGTAGACTGTCAACTTTTACGCCTAAGCTTCTGTGTCTTGTGTCCTTGAGGGGACCTGGGACGGTGAATTCGGAGGACATGTCCCGACGCGGTCAAGGGGAATATAGCGTCATAGAGCAAACACGGGCAGATAGACATGCAAGCAAATATGCCCCATTGTATTACCACTGACCTTTATGCTCCTTTCGTCGGGCTCTCGACCAAAAGCGTCATTCAGCGCTGAGGATTATTTTAGTAGTGTTGTATAGAGGCTGAGCCTATCGATGCTATGGACGAGATCTACTTGGGCTGTCTCGAAACACCACGCACGCTCTCGACATCTATAGGGAGTTGTGCGCAAGGGGACGGGTGCGTGGAATGTCTTCTTCTGAACCCCCTTACTTTCTTGCTGGGCCCTGCAAATGCCGCTTCTCCGTTTGAAACCATGCCTGAGAATCGACTTTTGTCTCTTTCCTTGTTTTGCTCCTTTTTTATCCTCTCTCTTTCCCCTGCGTTAGGGACTTTGCACAGCTCCAGACTCGGGATTTCCGGCGAGTGCGTGTGTGCGGGTAGTCACCGGAGAGACCACCTTCGCTGGCTCCTAGTGGAGTTATTACAATGAAATTCACAGCCGAGCGGACAGCGGACTGCGGGCGTGGAGTTCCTGGTCGGTGCTGTTGACCGAGTCCAGCACGTTGGGCATTGGGCAGATCGTTTGCGAGAGTGTACGCCTTCTGTCCCGTTTAGGAAGTCGCAACTGTCGCCTCTCGATTCCTACCCAGCATCAGGCATGCACACAATCCTCCCGGCATTTCTTCGTTTTATCTCTTGCCCGTCGTTGGATATCTACCTACCTAGGTATCCTCCTTCTAGAACTACCGACCTACATCCAGGCTTTGTCGTCTTCCCATCGCACCATGAGCCACTACGACGAGAGCCCACTCGTCGCTGCCGAGGCGCGTCGACGGCATCGCATGGTGAGTACGGCGCTCTCCGTCAGTCGGTTGTCAAGATGGCCGTAGCCAGGTTGCCGTACTAACGCCTGGAGCTGCCGAGAGGGATCAAACCAAAAACAGCTGGCCGTTGCAAAGGTCCGGCAGAGGATTGCTGAAGAGAAATACGGCGGCGTCGACGTGCGCCAGAAACGACGGCGGACGGCCCCTCCAATCATCGATGCCGCCGACTACGCGATTCTGGGAATATCGCGGGACAGGTGGAAAGAGCGACGCGAGCCCGAGCCCGAGACTGTCTCCCAGGCGGTGCGATATGCTCCCTGCCATCATCACCGCTCAGAAGAGGAAGGAGGCCCAAGAACGCAATCCCCTTCACCATTGGATCTCGAACATCGCCATCAGGCTGACGACACGCCTGCTGGCTTGAGGATGACTGAGCAATCGGCTGTTGTAGTGGGTGATGTCTGTGACGGAGAGGTGACCGCAGGGCCCATGTTGCTGTCATGCCTCTTCTATCTGGTGATAGTTGCCGCGGGACTAGTATTCATCGTGGCGGCCCTGTGCCGGCTGGTTTGGCAGGGTCTAGTCTTGCCCGCAATGGAAAGCCTCTCTGTCACATTCTTCGGATAAGCACTTTTGCGCCTGGCTGCTGATCTCTCTGCCGACTTCATTGTCTCGGCCGGGCTGATCAGTGCGTACACCAGGTTCGCTGGTTCTGCTCGTCACCAAACCCTGGCAGCCTGAAGATTGGCCTTGGAAATCGAGATAGAAACAGGTTGAAAACAGGTGGTTTAATTTTACTTTTGTGATATCTTTCTCCTCGCCTCATATGCCCTTCCTGGGTCGATCCCGTCTCTTTCGGGTAATATAGCTGGTTTTAGCCGTTGATTCTTGGATGGGCCGGGATACATGGCGCAGACGCACGCTCACTACATGCCGCATCTGGGCACATTCAGTGGAAATGATTGGCGGGACAGTCGTGCATGGATATTTTCATGACGCGGATTCCAATGCTTCCCATTCTGATTCTTGCTCGCACGGAAAAGCTGGGGTACGAGGTGGCCGTTGTCCGGTGTAGGGCAACGCGGGGAAACAATTTCTTTGATGAAATATATTGCTAATACACAGCTAGCAATCGGAGCAACCCACAAAGATTTTTTTCCCCAGCTTAAACGGAAATAGGAAAGGAAGTAGGAAGGGAAATAAAAAAGGAAGTAAAAAAGTATATATAAAAAGCGGACGAGACCTAGGGAAGGAAACAGAAAATGAATAGCAAACAAGGGAAATCAGTGAAGAAATCAAAAATTAAAAACCTGAACGTCTCGGATATAACCTTTCCACCTCGGACTGGCTGTCAATAAGCACGCACATTCTCATCCCATTGTCAGGCTTATTCTTCCAGAAGACCGGGGGCTTGACAGCTCGGAGCGTCTGGTTAGGTTCCGGGGCCAGCCGGCACAGAAGGGCCTCCATTCCTTTGGTAGTCCGGAGTCGGTTCAGCACGTGGCTGCACGGCATGTCTACGAGCGAGGGGAGCACAGCTGCGTATGCGAGCATCGTGGCGCTGATGCCCGCCATGACGGCCGTGGCGACGGACGAGCCCGCCTCGCAAACGCCGGGATACGGACTAGCGAAACTGCTCCGCAGCGAGGCCGGGGGGTCGCCGTACGTCCCCAGGACCCAGGCCTTTTGCTCCGGGATCATTGGGCTCGTGGGAAGGCGCTCCCCGTGGCAGTCGGTTGCGTAGACCGCGATCACCGAGGGGTGGCACGCCGGGAAGCTCTCGTCGTCCACGTCCAAGTTCCCGGCGCTGGCAAGAAAGACGATGTCCTCCTTCCTCCCCCGCTCGACCGCCTCGATCGCCTGCTCTATCGCCCCACCGTCTTTGCGGGAGATGCCGAAGGACATGAAAATTATATCGGCTCGGCCAGGCTCCCCGGCCCAGAGGATTGCCTAAAAAAACTCAACCGTCACTTGTCAGCGGGCGCGGGCTGGCTTTGCAGCGATATAAGTTGGGCCACTTACTCTCCGTATATTTTCCAAGCTGTCTTTTAGCTTCTTGGTGTTTTCGGCCACCCGCGCCACCAGAATCTCCGCGCCGGGTGCGCATTGCATTACCACGTGTGCCATGAGCGTGCCGTGACCATGAACATCCGTCAGTCCGCAAGTTTCAGGGTCGACAAAGTCCATCCAATGCGTGCCTCGCTTTAGTTGTTCCGCACTCTTGAAGCCCGGCAGCTTGCTGTTGAGGTTGAGGCCCGTATCCAGGATCGCAACCCGGACCGGGGTCTTGACTCTCTTGTCTCGCCGCATTAGCTCTACCGACTCGCTGATCTTCTTGATGTCCTCCAGCCACTTCTTGGGAACGATCTCGCTGTGGAACATGGCCTCCTTGGGCTGCCGGCCCACGCTGGCCACTCCCTGTTGCGGCTCCCGCTTCTTGCTAACATAGGTGATGTCCCCAGATTTCGCTTTATATCCCTTGGTAGCCAACCACCCAAGTGGCAGAACGACATTGTTGTAAAAGATCTTTCTTCTGGTCAGGGTGCCCTCTCCCTGGGCTTCGCGAGTCGACGGCTGGGCTGCCCTCGCTGCCCCGAGCTTACGGGACTCATTCTTGGGGATCTTGATGAAGTTCTTGTGGTCTAAGCAGAACTCCACCGCCTTGTCAAAGAATTTCTTGTTCGAGAAGCCGTCCCAAGTTTCCATTTTCAGTTCCGCCAGTTTGTCCCTTGCAATCTTGTGGTGGGTGTTGCGCTGTCCAACGATGTCACCTTTCTTCCTTGGTGTCCGGAAGGGCTTTCCCAGCCCGATTTCGATGAGAAGGACCCCTATGTCGAAGATGCGGGGGCACCGGTGTGTTAGGAAATAGTCTGGTGAGATGTCCTCGGAGAGGTTTCCGGGATTCCCAAAAGGGAACGATAGGTAGGCGCAGAGGGGTAGTTGGCCCCTGAATGTCTCGCTGCCGGATTCGGGCATGAATAAAAGTGCGTCGCTCGTCCATCTGGTTCGCATCAAGGCCGAATCATAGCTGTGGCGATTTATGTTAGTATTTGCCCTGTACGATTACGGGAAAATGGGAAACGGGAGGGAAGATTAACGAATATAAGCATTAGCTTACAATTGCCAGTAGGCTCGCGCCACGGTGTAAGCGAGCAACACCTTGTCCTTCGGATTGAGCTCGTAATTGCGAAGCACCTCCGCAAGAGAGACGTCGAGGCCAGCCTCGAGTATTTGCTGCACAGGGTCGGATCTGGGGAGTAGCTCGAAGCCCCGATCTCTCACGAACTTTAAAAAGAGACGGTTTGTAAGCTCCCTGTTTAATAGGTCGCAGAGCAAGCTGTGGGCAAGCAGTTGGTGATCGTCGTCAACCGAAGTTTCCGGCTGGCTACCGTCTGATTAGCTCGAGTGAAAAATCGTGCTAGACGTGAAACATACGTTTTGACGCAGAACTCTTGCCAGCTGCCATCTTCGGGGCCCGAGACAAGTACTCGGATGTCACCATCGGCTTCGTTCAGGCATAGCCGCGCTCGGTGCCAGACCTTGAGTTCCGCTGGGTCGCCCGGTTCCCCGTCGAGCTGCGGGAGACACTGGCAGACCACCTGAAGGGTATCAAAAGCACCTTCGTTGAAGTAGGCCGACATATCTAGGACGTCAAGCCGTTGTAGCGCACTTGTAGGCAGTCGCGCGGCATCGTCGTCATCTTCACCTCGAGTCAACCTGGCTATCAGATCGTCGCATATTCTTTTAATCTTCTGCGACTCTGCCTTTCGGCCCTTGAAAAATGCCAAGAGACTCGCTTCGAGCCGCGGTGGTTCGGGTCTGCCAATGTGAAGTAGAGACCAATGATTTTCAGGTGGCTAGGTAGGTGGACAGTGCGATGTTAGTGAAATAGGAAAGAAAGTGGAATAGGGGAAAGTAGGGAATAGGAAAGGAAAGAGAAAAGGGAGGCGGTGTGGGAAATAAAAGAAAATAAAAATAAGGAAAAATAGGGGAAGAAGGAGAATAATAGGAGAAAGGAAAGGAACAAAGTCTTAAAGGAGGCTCGTCTTACTATAGTCATGCCTCGAAGATCCCGCAAAAGCGCATGGCAGAGATCTTCGATATCAGGCTGGATCCAGTAAACCGGCATAGTATCTAGGTACTGATTGACAAGTCGAAGCCCAACCATGATATCATGTGCCAGTGCGTAGAAGCTGTGGGACGGCCTGATGCGTTTTTCCCCAGAAGCGATTTGGATTGTGTCGGATATCTCGGTAGCGAGCATCTTGAGCTGGGCGAGCCACGACACATCTTCTGCCATGGCTGCGCGCCTTGGTCAGGCAGCCAGGCAGGCGCCTAGTAGGCAAGTAGAGGAAAAGGGAATCGGAAGCAAAAAAGGAAGAGTAGGCCGGGGAGTAGCCTGGAAATGGATCCGTGTATCGCAATGGCTTGCCGCTGATCTTTGTGAGGGTTTTCGTTTTGCCTGGGGGGGCTGGGGACCAAACCCCACCTTGACGCCGGTGCATCGTGAGCACAGCCTGACCAAAACGCGTGGAGCGGCAGCACCTCGTGGTGGCATGCAGCGGGTGGGAGACGATAGAGCGTGTTGATTGGACTGCGTCGCCGCGCCGGAACTGCGGGCGCTTAACTGCACTGGCTACCCGGGTTTGGTAGCTGAGGGAGCAGACGCATTTCCCACTAATAAGGAAGGGGCTTGAACACATATTAAGGACCCGAGGCCTCCTCCCTCTTATTCTAGGAAGACTGGCCAAGGTGGATTAATCGATTGCCACTTGACTTATGCGGACTTGAAGCGTTTACCGAATTGATCCATTGAGGTATCGATGCCGCTGAGGATCTCAAGATGTCGAGCAAAACCTGGGTATGGATCCTGACGACGATTCCATTTGGACGATCCAACCTCTCTTCCTTTCCTACCTATATCTATTCCCCTTGTCCCGTTAAGGTGCATTGCTCGTGGAATTCCTAAGCCCCTACCAACGCAGCCCTTGTTAACTAACATCACAATGCGTTAGTTCCTCCCTCCCGATTTCACCTTCTTCCCCGACGGTGCCATTTCACTAGGGCGGGTGATCCCAGAGCCGCGCCGACCAACCGCGATCCTCGCCTCCCTCGGTCCCCAGTCAGAAAACCCAACCATTCCGCTTCCCGAAGTCAAGACTCTCGTCGAGAACAACCGCGCCTTCTCGGCCGAAACGAGCCGGTCGTTCGGCTTCGCGCTGCTGGCCAAACTCATCGAGCTGGCCTCGGCCAATGGCAAAACAAACGTCTCGTGGTCCGCGAGCAAGTCTTATAGCGCCGTCCGCCACGAGGTGCGCACACTGGACGGCGCCTTCACGCCGGCGGCGCTGCGGGCCATCACGCAGCTGGATGAGGTGAAGGAGCACATGCGAAGCGGCAGGTTTGGCAAGCGGTGCGCTTATATCATTTCAGGAATCCGCGTGGCCTTGGACCCGATTGCCGTCACGGACAATAGGAGAAGGAAGCTGGCGGGGTCCGTCGGCGGATCCGGCCCCACTCCAGCCGGTGCGGTGCCTACGGAGTTGGAAGTGGGTATATCGGGGAGTAATGAAAGTAAAGAGGGCAGGTCGTTCGGGACGGCGCCCGGGATTGTTTTTGCCTACCGGCTGCATGTGATCCGGCCAAAGAGGGGTGGGGTGGAAGCCGAACTGTTTTCGGACCGGACGGCCTTCCTGACCGGAGAGCCAGGGGATGATGAGGAGGAGGAAGACGAAGAGATGGAGCTGGTAGCCGTTGACGCCACGTTTGCTCGACAGGATTTGGACGTAGATGCCGATGCGTTCGATGAAGGTGAACAGCTAGAAGGGGGGTACGAGGAATCCTATATTGTAATGAAATAAAACGAAGAGACGGGATGGCCATGGGTTTCTTTTCCTGGCCTCTCTCTTTATTCCCTTTTTTCCCCGTCTCTTCTCATTCTTTCCCCCCTCCTTGCTTTTTCTCACATTTTTCCCTTTACCCTCAGGTGTTTCAATCGCTTCTCGACGTCTACTGCCGATGCCTTCCCGGCCGTTCTCTCCACGATAACCCCACGTCTCTATCTCAAACTGGCGTCGGATGTTTATAGGCGCTGCCCGTTAATGTGGCGGTTGGTACCACCTGCCTGCCGCCCACTTTCGTCCCCTCTTGGTGTGGCAGCTGCTGCGCGGAGACGCCCAATGGGCGACGCCCAGCTGGGCGGGGTAGTCGGGCGTCAGCACGTCTTCTACCACACCTCTAAAATGAAGGAGTGGCATATCATGCTCTCCTCTGGTCACCACATCATGTCAACTACAGTTTGAGTAACAGCATTTGATGTGGCCCCAGGCGGATCTGCTGCGCCCCCCATGGATCGAAATGCATCAGTGCTGGATCTCACCAATGCCTGCCTCTCCAAGTTCGACCAGGTTATGGCCTCTCGGTCAAGCGGAGGCATAGAAAACCGCTTCGCAGACTTCAGCCTCTGGGTAGATTCGGTCGGCGCCGCGGCGAAATCAGGACTCTCACTTGATTCAAGATTCCGATCACGGCCGAACGACCTGGCATTGGTGAAGAGCGTCCTCCTGATGCTTCTCGACTCACTGGAATACTACGCGACACTATCGCAGACCGGGAAGGAACCCGATCACGGCGTTCAAAACGTCGACTCAGCTATCAGGAACCTGGCCTTGATTGGCGTGGCCATCCGTCGCACAGGAAAAGCGTCGCGAAGCCGCAGGGCTGATAAGACATTCGACCCCGACAAACACCGAGAGCTAAGAAAGCACCTCGAGTGCCTGCTGCTTTGCCGACCTACAAAGGATGGACGTCCTCAGAACGAGCTAGACCCCTCGAGGCTGTCGGATATCCAGAGGCGCCTGATCGACGCGAATCTTAGGCGACGACACCAGTTCCTGCTTGCGCAGAAATTTTCGAGGGGCAACAAATTTGCCCCTGACCTGCCAGCCGGGATCCCGCCTCGCCAAGAGTCATCGCCTGCCGCTGCACCAGATCTTAAAGGCTCTCAAGCACTAGACCCCAAAGCCTCTCAAAGCCACCCGTCGAGAGCTGCTACTAGGGAAAGGATGCCGGGCGAGGCGCCTACTATCTCAGCCTTCTCCCGAGCATCTACAGCCGAAGGAACTCTGAACTATGCTGCAGCCAAGCGATATACACCCGGAGTCGCCAGGTCACAGCTGACTCAGATCGCTTCCGCCACCGAATTCCCCGAACCCCCAAGCATACCTGTAGATCGTGAGATCTTCAAATGCCCTTGCTGCTGCCAATCACTGCAGGTAGAGACATTCAAGCACCCAACACTGTGGAAGTACGTGGGTTATTCAACCCCCTGTTGTCTAGATCTGCAGCACGTCAGGCGACTAACAATAGATCCATTCAGGCAGCACCTTATCGAGGACCTCTGTCCTTATACATGCATTGCCAAAAACTGCCCTACCCCCCAACTCCTTTTCAGCTCACGAAAGGAGTGGGAGGCGCATGTGCAAAAGAGCCATCTGCCGCAGTGGCAATGTCCGTTCTGCCAAGACGATAACACGGAACAGCCTTCCATGGAGGCTATGGGGCTTCACCTTCAGACCAACCACAAATACGAGCTCGCTGACGAGTCCCTGTCTACCCTTCTCTCCTGGTCTGCTGTCCAAAGGATGGGAATCACAGATTGCCCATTTTGCCCATCCAAGGGACCAGAAGATGAACCGGACCTTGTCGACCACATTCTAGAAGAGGCCTACGACTTTTCACTTCGCGCTCTTCCATGGCCCAAGCCTGAAATACACAACCTGACGGGGAAACCTGGTGTATGGAAACTCCCCCAAAAGGACCTCGAAACCCCCTTTGACCGCTGGATCCGAGAGCCGGATGTTGAGAGTGCGGAAAATATCGAGCTGAAACTATGCGACTACGATAACGCCGACCACTCCGAACCGAGGCCAGCTGATCTGGGTGAGTACACTGATTACTTCGACGAGGGTGGCTACTTCGGCGAAAAGCTCGAGGATGAGTCTTTGATGCGACAACGCGACCGGGGTAGCGCTGCCCAGTCGAGTCGCTCCTTCGATACCGAATCAGCCTCTCCCTTTATTAAGATCCGCTCAAGCCCTTCGGCGGCCACTATCTTACAGGAGGGGGAGATAGGGTGGAGGAACGTCCAGCAGCCTGAAGCCGACATACCAAACGAACGCTTTCGACCCGTACCGATGGCGGCGCTCGAAAAAACAATCCAATTCGGACGGGACACCGTAAACACCACCCCCTCGGGCCATCCCCAGCGGTCTAAATTTCTAAACAACCTCGGGTTTCTTTTAAGAATCAAATACCTTCAGACTGGAGAGATTGCAGACCTAAAGGAAGCCATTTGGTTGTTCCGGGACGCCATCGCCGACACCACGCTGGATTTCCCAGATGGTTCTCGCGATTCGATCCGCATGCTTTCAAACTTATGGGACCTGCCTGGGCCCATCATCCCGGACATCGCGTCATTACTGAAAGATCCGGACCAACAAGTCGTGATGGCGACAGTGAAGGCTCTCGGGCAGCGACCGGACCTCCCAGAAGCGATCCTTAAAGACACCATGGCATTGCTTAAAAACCCGGGCGAGTGGGTTAAATACTACGGGAATGCATAAGGCCAACTGGGCTAAAACTTGGGGGTGGCAGATAGGCTCACGCTTATATGGAATAAAGGGGTGGCACATCCAAACATAACTAACGAATAATTAAAATTAATATTTATAACAATTTAAAAAAAAAAAAACCGACGTGCTATTTAAATCTGTCACGACCAGTAGGGCCACTGACTGCAGCGGCCAGGAGGGCCTGTAACGGTCACGGCTAGGGGAGTCACATAATTGTCACGTGCCCAGGGTATGCACAGGCACGGGCTCCAGGCCACGGTAAATAGCTGATTTTTGCAGGGCCGGCCTTTGGCCGCTTTTCATTTTATCAACTACTTTTTAGTATTACTTTTTATCCCGTTTTATGTAACAGGGTGGCCCAAAGTAAGGGTCGCGTTGGGGCCCAGAGAAGGTGATGAATAAAACTAGCAAAGGAAAGAGACTGACTGCCGGAGGCACGAGGCCACGGCGGGGACTATATACAAGCCACAAGGCAAAGCCTTGGCCTTAAAATTGGGCCACCAGGCCCAATCTATAACAATTAAAGCGATTTGTTAAATAGGCTCCTATTTGTTACAATCACAGGCCTTCTGCTCCTAGGGTAGGACACCTAGGGGCGGTATTGAGCAGTACTGGTCTTGCAAGGTTGCCTTGCACGTGATCTGGGGTCTGGTAGGAACGTTGTCTGTTATTGCTTGCCCAAAGGGGTGCTTTGGAGCTAACTTAGGTTGACTGATACCGAGGCCTTAGTTAAGAACTATCTTTAGACAGGGCAGGAGTGTCCCTTTATATACTTGTGATCCCACCATATCGTACCTGTGCTATATGTGCTATGTTTATAACCAATATAGCACCTTGGTTAGGTAAGTGCCTGGTCCTGTGACCCCTTTTTCCCTGGCCTTAGTCATTCGGCCCTTGGCCTTCCTGACTGCGGGGTAAAGGCGTCCCGTTGGGGGTTAGCCCCAACCTTTCTGCCCCCTGCCAGTCGTGGTCGTAACACTATTGCATCGATTCCAATCAGCACTGTCATTTTATTTTTATTTTTTATATCCCTTATTTTTAGGCTTCCACAAAGCATAAAAAGCTTATTTTAACGGGTCGACCCTCACTGCCCTTAAGCATTGTTTTAGCCGGCGCCTAGCCGGCTATCCCTTTATTAAATAACGATTTAAATCCTAAATCCGGATAAAATTTCCTATATTGTAACAAGGGTGCAAAGTGCAGGCTTGAGGAAGATCCTATATTCGCTAATAAATCTTTTAGAGTTTTAAGAGATGCTTGGGGCGAGATCCTTCTTCCAGCGATTCAGGCCCTTTGGGCAGCCCCTGTTATATAAAGGGGCTGGGGGCCCGTGCGCTCCTGATTCGGGTACCGTTCCCGAACTAGGGTACGCGTCCCGGGGGCGCGTCTCCCAACAGCAGGGTTAGGCGCTTATTTACTGCAAGGTTTTTGTATTTCTGTTATTCCCTTTATAAGCGCCCCAATAACTGTCGAGGCTAAATCTGCGTAATATAACCTTCCTTTTTTTTTAAAACCCGCCTCGGGTTGTACGTTCTGGGTCCGGGGATCCCTGGGTTTGCCAGGGTGCCGTTAATGAAAAAGGGCAACTTTTTATTGTGCTCCTTTGCTGGAGAAGCTGTTATAGGGTTTTTAAGTGTTATTTTTTGAATTGTATTTGTCTTATTTTATGCGATATTTAATAAGGCCCTGCCTAATTCGGAAATTTATAATTTTTTTCATATTGTATTTTTTTTCGACGGGGGGGGGGGGGGGNTTTTTTTTTTTTTTTTTTTTTGTGGGGGGGGGGGGGGGGGGGGCGTTTCGGAATATTTGATCGGGATCGGGACAGCTTTAAATATTTGCTCGGTAAAGTTCGATAAAGGATACGTAAAAGGTAGGGTGTATTTTCAGGTTTTGGATAGCTTACGCTGTACTGCCGTTCGGAAAAGGTTAATTTTTTGGATATAAAATGGTCCTAGCATTTTGAAATCGAGTTTTTTGGCTGGTTGTTTAATTTTAATATATTATTTGTTTAGTATAACAAATTGCTTTTTTGTAAGTATAGGGAGGGGTTTTTATTTTTTATTAGCCCAGTGTTTTATGCAATTTTTGGCTTTATTTAGGTATATTTTAACCTTTTGGTGGATTTTGGTTATTTAATAGCTATAGGCCGTATTTGCTGGGTTATATATTTTTCCTGGTAAGGGTAAATTTGCAATTGCCGGGTAATATTTATAATTAGTATAAAAAAATAAGGATAATACTGATTAAAATAATATTATTATATGCAAATTTAACGGTTAGGAAAAGGTTAACCCAATTAATTATTTTATAATTTACAAAAAACTTTAAATATATTTTTAAAGTTTGGTTAAGCTTTTTTGTTTATTTATCTGTTTAAAGGTAAAAAATAATATTTATTTTAAGCTTAATTTTTATTAGTTTTAAAATTTTTTTTTATAAATGTGCTGTAAATTTAAAATTTCGATTTAAAATAATATCCAGTGGTATATTATAAAATTGCCAGTATTTTTTGGCAAAAATGCGGATAAGGTTATTTGTTTTTTTTTTTTTTTAAGGGGTACAAAATGGGCTATTTTTGTAAATAAGTTTACCATTACCCAAATAAAATTGCATTTTTAACTAAAAGGAAAATCCATAATAAAGTTTATGGTTATTATTTTTTATAGGGCATAATATAGTTTTATCGGTTATAAAGGGCCAAAAGGAGCGTATTTTGGAGCTTTGTTACGTTTGTATTCCAAACAGCTTTTTACGTACTTTTGAATTAAGCTTTTAATATTTGGCCACCAAAAGTAACAGGTAATAAGCTTAAGGATTTTGTCCATTTTTATATATCCGGTTATTTTAATATTATATTTTAATTTCAAAGTTTTTTATTATAATCCGGCGGGAACCCAAAGTTTTTTTCGATAATAAAGGAGTTATTTTTTTATTTTTTCCATTTTTATTAGGGTTTTTAGGTGCTTTTAATAATCCGGGTTATTTTTGGCTATTTTTATTATTTTGGTTATAAAGGTATCGGTTTATTAAATAACTGGAATGTTATATAAGCGGGCCGGGGCTAATAAAACTAATACGGCCTTTATGGTTAATTTTGTTTAAGGGAAATGTTTTTTTTGTAGGATTATTATAATTGGCTGGTTTTTATTTCCCCCTTTTTCAGATCGATATTGCGTTAATCGGAATAGCATATCGGTTTTACCGTTCTATTTGCCTGGTTTATAATTAATCATAAATTAATATTTTACAAATTATTATATTTATTTTGCTTATTAGCGGTTAAGGATTTTGGCCGTTATAAAATATAATAAATTTTGGTGGTTAGTGTATATTTTTACGCAATATTTGGCTTTTTCCAAATAATACTTTTATTTTGCAAAACAATTTATTATTATTAACAGCTTTTTATTATATATTTTATAATTTATTTTTACAGGAAATATTTTACGGAAATAAAAAATAACAGGATATATTTTTTATTGTTCTTTTTTTATAATAGCATTATTTTTAAAGCAAAATTGGAGGAATCAGTTTTAATAATGGCCAGTTTGCTTGGATTAAAATAATATAGCACTGGTAAATCCGTAAAAGTTTATTTAAAAGCGTTAAAAAATTTCTGTATTTTCGGGATTCATTATTATTAATTTTTCGGAAGGGCATTAGTTGTTATTAAGGGTTTTATTATTTTGAAAAACCTTTTAATAAACCGCCGGTAAAAATTGGCAAACCCCACAAAAAATTAACAGTTTTTAAACTATTATAAAGGTTTTTAATTTTTAATGGTATCAATTTTATACTGATCCATAAAAATACCGTTTAGGCTAATAATATACCCCAGGAATTTTATTTTTTGGATTTCCCAATAATATTTTTTAAAAATTACTGCCAAATTATTTTTCGTTAGTTTTCGGAAAACCTTCCGAACCAGATTATTATATTTTTTTTCCGTTTTGGCATAAATTAGAATATTATTCAGATAAACCAGAATTTTTGCATTAAAAAGGTTTATAAAAATATGGTTTATTATATTTTAAAAAGTAACGGGTGCATTAATAAACCTTATTGGTATAATTATATACTTGAAAAAGCCATATTTGTATTGAAAGGCGGTTTTTTATTTATAATTTTCCTTTATTTTAATTAAATTAAAGCTAATTTTTAGATCGGTTTTAGTTATTTATCGGGCATTTTTAAGCCGGTTTTAAAGTTTTGTAATAAATAAAATAAAGCATTGGACTGGAATGGTTTTTGCATTAATATTATAATAATTTATTATTATTTTAGGGGGTTCGGTGGGATTTTTTTTGGCGGCAAATATTAAAAGGGCTTATAAAAAGCTGTTAAATGCCTTATTTGTCCGGCTTCCAGGTTTTTCTGGATTTAGGGCTTGAAAACCTTAAATTTTTTGGCGCTTATGCTATATATGGGCCTTTAGGCAAGTGTGGCCCCTTTTTAAATTTAATAATATGGTTTTAAAACTGGTGATCGGGTAAATATATTGCTGTTTTGTCCGATATAATAGGGAGGAAATTTTTAAATTTATCGGGAACCGCCTATCGGGCTATTTTTTTATTACTGGTTTTGGCTAATATTTTAATAATGGTTATAATTACAAAATTAATGGTAAAAATTTTATCCTAATCCCGATAATTCCAAGTTTTTCCTTTAATTGTATTGCATAAATTGCATTTTGGGTGGTTAAATCGAATATTTATCGGGTTTCCCCAAAACCCGAAAGGTTTATATTATTATAACCACCAATAGGATAAAATAACCTTATAATCCGGCCTTATATTTATAATTCCGAATATAATTTTGGACTAATAATTTTGGTATCGGATAATAATATTAAGCATATAGGCCTTCCCGGCCGATTATAATGGGGCATAATCCCCTTTAAGCATTATTCGGGGGAATTTGCGCAGTTTAATAAAAGGTTTTATTTTTTCAGCAATCTTATAAAAAATAAATACTGTGGTACTTCCTGGGTTTAAAAAGGCTTTAATAAGTATTTTTTTTTTAACCCTGGGGCTAAAACTTTTATTATTACAATAAATTAGCAGCCTATCCTGGGTTAATTATCGGATACCGCCGGTTTGGATTATTAATAGTTGCTATCGGATTTATTTTTTAAAAAAACCTTAAAAAGGGGTTAATAAAAGTGATTGCAGCTAATTTGGGTTTTTTTATGGCCGATTCTTTAAAAAAAAAGCGCCTTAACAAGTTTTTTGCTCGTGGTTTATAAATTAAAATAAATAAAATTTTGGTGGATACTAAAAATAATAATTTTCCGTTAATATCCTTTTTTGCGAAACAAATAAGGGTGTGGTGGCTAAAATTGCTGCATTTCCAGCACGAACATTTGTTTTGTTTCCATTCATTAATATCGGTTTGTTTTACTCCTTTAAAGGCTTGTTTCACCAAAAGCTATATATTATTTTTTTTATTCCCGGGGGCAAATTTCTTTTATCCCCCAGCTGGGTTTAAGGATTAATTTTGGCGGGTTTTGAAGCTTTTATTATAGGGTTGGCCTGTATTCGAGCATTTTTGTATCGAAACAGGCTCGCCTTTTCCCTTCCCCTTTGCATTTTTATTTTTTATCGGTGTTTTTTTTGTTAAGGTTTTATTAGCCTGCATTTATTTATAAATAATGCTTGTTTTTTAATAAACTTTTAGGAATTTTGCATTATTAACAGGAATTTTTTTTAAAGGAATATACCAGGGTAATAATCCCGTTAGGCGAAGCGTTCCGGATATGGTCCCGGAAAATAATTCCAGTTTATTTGGCAATATAATTATGCTGGTTAAGTTCGGTAAAATAATTAATAATATTACCTTTATATTTAAAGATCTGCATTTTATCGGTTTCCGTTCATTTTTTATTGGGGTTTTTATAATAATTTTTTATAATAAAAATATAATATTTCCAGGTGTTTTCCAGGTTTAAAGTGGCAAAAAATCGTGCACAGGTAATATAAAACCGAAGGGCCTATCTTTTTAGCAAAAATCCGATCCATATTATTTTATATTTATTGCTTCGGAAATTTTTGGGTATAGCCTTTATATAAGCTGTTGCTTAAAATTACCAATCCTTAAATTTGGCCTTATTTTTGTTAAACTAGGGTGATTATTTTAGGTTAGCTGAAGGATTAAAATATATTTGCCCGTATTGTTTCAAACTGGGCCCTTTTTGGGGGGACAGGGTGCATTATATCTTTTTAAAGGGCCCCTGGGGTGGTTTTTGCGGGGGCCCTCGGTTAAGGCTGCCCTAAAGCCTTTTATTATCCAAAAAAGGGTTATTATTGCTAGGTAATCCCGTTTTACAGGGTGCTGGGGCATTTTGCAGGGGATCGGGAGTGATCCCGGCTAATTATTTTATAAAAGCCTGCTGAATATATTCATTTATAACCTGCAAAAAGCCTTTCGAAATGGTTGCAGCTTGATACTTTTTTATAAAACTGATAATTTTAAAAGCAAAAAGGGCTTTGGATAAAAAAATATTTATTTTTTTGGTTGGTATAAATATGTCCCAGAAAGGGGTATTAATTTTGCTTTATATAAAAAGGGCGAATAATATTCGAATAATGGGAGTTTTAAGCGGTCCGACCGGCATTTTTTGTTTGAAAATGGGGGGTAATCCTATTATAGCTAGGATAATCTCGGTTTTGGATCGGTGGCCGGCCTGTATTATATTTTGATAAATTCTTATAAGGCAGCAGCCCTATTTTTTTTATTTGGCTATTAATTTGGAAATTTATCCTTTTATAATATTTTGTTGGTATTTTATTTGTTTTTATTATTATTTAGTATTTTTAAAGCATTATTTGGTATTTTGAACTTGTTTTTTGGTTATTTTTGCCCAGGTTTTTATATTTGTTATTATTGATTTGAAACGGGTGTGTATAATCACCAGGGCCGCTCGGTGGTTTTCCTGGGCCTAAATAATTTGGTTAAAGGCATATTCCCTAATTAAATTGTTCCGGGTTATTTTGGTTAAAATATTCCAAACTTTTTCCGCAAATTGGTAATTTTATTCGATTATGTTTTTTTCGAATTTTCGGGATTGCGCCTGGGTAAAAATAATTTGGTTTTGGATTATTTGGATTATTATTTGATAAATAATGCAGGTATTTTTGTATTATTTCCGAAGTTTCCCGAGTTGTTTTTTAATTGCCTCCGGAATGGTAATTCGATCCGGGATACTTTTTTAAAAGGCCAAAATAGCAATATGGCTGGTAATAAGTTTTTGGTGGATTTTTTTTAATTATACCTTATATTGCAGATTTGGTAGTATAGCAGGATGGTTTTAATCGGGGCTAATTCGGATTAGTTATTATTCTCCGCCTTTTTTCCAAAGTTTTTCGAAAATTGGAGGGGTGTACAGGATAAGCGTTTTGTTTGCATTTATTATTAAAATATCCTGTTAATCCCAAATTTGGCTGGTGCTTTAAAAACGGGAGCCTCCCGGTTTGGGGGATTAAAAAGGTTCCTTTTGTATAATTTCCTGCATGGATATTTTAGTGGTTTTGCCCGTGCCGGTTATATTTGTCGAATTATTATTATTAGCCATAATAAAACTATTAATAAATGGCCGTTTATTTTTTGCATAAAAGGGCGAAAAAAAAGTAAAAGGATCCGGGTAATTTCCCTGGCTTAATTTTTGTATACCTCCGAAAGGATTCCCAAACTGTATTAAAAAGCAATGATAGTTTTATTATATTCCTTAATAATATTTACGCCTTTCTAAATATCCTGGGCAAAAATATCGCAGTATTCATTAAATTTATTAAGGGGTATTATATCCTGTACATCTGCTTTTAGGCTGTGCGCCAAAAAGGTAATATTATTCACCTTTTTCCGGAATTTTTTAATTTTGGGTTTAAATATTCCGAAAATATAATCAAATTTTTGGATAAAATTTTCGTGAGCCTTAATAAGGTTATAAAAATTTTCCGAGATTTTTTTAACAGTATTCGATACTATTTGTATCAGGATTATAAGATTTTGTTAATTTTTGTCCATTTTTTGCATAAAAAAACTTATGGTTTGAATTATTTTATTGCAAAAGCATATTTCGATAATATTAATAGCGCGTTTAATTTGTCCGTTTTGTTTTTCGAGGCTATAAACCTGCTTTTCGGTGTTTTGTTCCAAAAGTTTTGCTGTTTTATATTATTATTAGTCCGTTTTACCGAGGGCAGTTTGTATTAAATCGAGGGTAAGGTTAAAATTTTTGTTAAGGGTTTCGAGTTTATTTTTAAGGTTTTTTTTTAAAGCAAATTGTTTATGCTCGATTTAGGTTAGGCGATTTTTGCTTATAAAGCCAATTATAATAGGGAAAATAAAAATATGGCTCGAATTTTGTCGTAAAAATTTGCCTAAAAAGGCCTGCTAATATTTGGTAGATTTAGGGATCAATTAAGGGATAGGCAGCTCGTTAAGGGCCAATTATTATCCCTGATAGGGTTTTATGATAGGCGGACCGATTAATATATCGGTTTAGGATTTTTTTTCGAGCCGAATAAAATGGTATTGGCACTGGGGGAATTTTGGGGCTGCAGGTCGGGTATAATGCAAGCACCAAAAAAGGGCTGGAGCAAATGATACGGGTATCCAGGTCTTAATAAAGCTTTCCTCGTTTTTTGCTTTGGGATTCTTTTTTTGGGTATTTGCTAGATTTGCGGCCCAAAAGCGTAATATTGCAGCAATGCTTTCAAGGATAATAGCCACAAGGAAAGCGATTGGGCTTATTGGGTGGGTGGATTTTCGCTATAATAACCTTTCCAAAGCTTAGGAGGAAAGATAAAGGGCTGTTACAGGGCGGTCCTGAGGGAAAAAAGATTTATTTGTAACAAAGGTGCAAAATACAGGCTTGAGAAAAATCCTATATTTGTGTTACAACCACAGCTGGCAGGGGACAGGAGGGCTGGGGCTAACCCCCAGCGGGACGCCTCTACCCCGCAGTCATGAAGGCCAGGGGCCAAATGACCAAAGCTATGCTGACAAAGGAGGTTACGTGACCGCCAGGGTCGGCGATAAGCGTGATATGTCGGGGATGGACATATTACAGCTAACACCAGATTAATATATACGATCGGTACGATCACCACATATTACCCATAACAAATATAGCATAAGTTTGGCACAGGAGGATTACGGGTATATAAGGTAAAGGTTTCCCACTGTGTTAAATAATTTTTGACTGAGGTTTTGGTATTAGTTAACCTAAATTAGCTCCAAAGCATTCTTTTAGGTAAGTAATCGAGATTTTTGTTATTATCCCAGTTCCCAGCACAAGCGATTTTGTGAAGATTATATTGCTTAGCACCTTTCCTAGTGTATCCTACCCTAAGAGCAAAAAACCGTTTGTAACATTTTAATTGATCCTGTTCAGTATTTACCGAAAGTAACAAGCAGTAGCAATTATGTTGATTGCAGGTAAAAAACCCGAGGGCGTTATCATTGCTGGCAAGATGTATAACAACCTTTTGGCGGCCATACAAGTACTTATTGCGGAAGTTGAAAAATTTAAGGGAGCTCAGGCCGAGCCCCACATTGCCGTTAAATTTTACAAGTTCCCCTCATTTAATAAATATAACGGAAAGGAAGGCAAGATTAAAACGTTCCTGATTAAATATAAAGGGTATTTTTTGTTTTATTAAAACCATTTTCAATGGGAAAAATAGAAAGTTGCTTATGCAGCTATGCGCCTGGATAGCAAAATTAAGGATTGGTTCGAGCCTATTTGGTCCGATTACCTAAAAGGGTATAATAAATCCAAAAAAAAAACCAAATTAATATTTGCTAATTTCGAAAAGTTTGGTAAGAAAATTGCTAAGGTTTTCGGACAAATTAACGAGAGATGGATGGCCGAAAGGGAGTTGCTTTAGTTTCGGCAAAAAGGCCCCGTATTAACCTATATTTCCGAGTTTTAGCAACTGGTTAACAAATTTGACTGAACGGAAAATACCAAAATAACCCAGTTTTACCAAAGGTTAAGGGATAATATAAAAAACGAACTGTTTAAATAGGAATAATCTGAAAATTTTGTTAATTATATTATTATGGTTATCTGTATTAATAATAAACTGTATAAATATTGCTTTAAAAAAAAAGTTTAGCAAACCAAGCCAGTGGCGCAAAGTAATAAAACCAACCAGAAAAAGGCAAAATAGCAATAATCCACGGCTTATAATATATACCCTGAACCTATAAATTTTAGCGCAAAAGCCATATACCAATACAAAAAATAAAAGTATATCAAGTTCAAAAACCCCAAGGACGGAAAATGTTTCAAATATGGAAAAAAAGAATATATTAAAAAAAATTGTCCGTAAAAAAACCAATAAGCGGCCGTTTTTCGCCGAAAAAACGCGCCAAAAAGCCGTCAGCCTATAACCCCAGATTTTCCCAAAACGATTAAATAAATAGCAAAAGGAAACCTGTGCTTTGGAGTATCGTTCAGTTAAATTTATTGTTTTGATAAGAATTATATAATCTATTATTTTAACAAAAATGCCACAGGGTATTATCCTAAATAATAGTTTGTTATATTGCAATAAATTGGCCAACCCTGGGATAATAACAGAAAATTTGAAAAATTAGCCCGATACAAAAGCGTGTTAAACATTTCGGTTAACGATTTCGAAAAAAGCTTAAATACAAATGTAAAGATAGAACCGTTTATGGGCCAAACATATTGGTTGCAAGCCCAGGAAAAAAAACTGGACCTGATAAAGTACTGGAAAACTACAGAAACGGATCTTAACAATAAAAAACCCAGCAGGGAACAATATATGATCGATTTTAAAAAATTCCAGCAAAAATTTGATTAGCAATTGATCGATATAAAAAAATAACCCCCCATAATCAAAAAGGAAATATGGAAAGTGTATATTTTATTTAGGTTCCGGGAAACAGATCGATAGTTTTGGGATTAGCCCAAACCTATTAGCGGTTTGATGCGCAAAAAACCGGCGCAAAATAACAAAAGAAAGCCTCTGGATTGGTTAAAAAATGACCAGTTGGTTATTTATTACGGGGCACCACTCGAAAATATTCCGAACCTGAACTAACGGCTAATACGGCTATATGTGCTAAACCACAAAAATATAAATCCCAATGCGGGCTATTATAATGAGCTTTTTTGGGCCAAATGCCTGTATAATAATTACAGGTAATATATGGCCAAAAAACTAAAGCATAACTTTTTTCCACGAAAAAAGGGAGAAAAATCAGTGCAATACCCACGATAGGAATACCAGCTTCCAAAATGGTGGATAGCAAAAATGGGCTATAAAAGTTTTATAATAATTTTCGAGCTATTACCAGCCTACCCTATAATGTGCTTAGCAGGAATCCTTTTATACCAGATATATAAAAAACCAAAATGTAAGGTATATATAAAGAAAAAAGCGAGGGCCTGGACGAATGGGTTTGCCCGATCCGCAGGAATAGCCGGGGGCCGGAAGGAGGCACCCCAAGCAAAAAATTAGGGAGCTTATCCAAAAATAGGGCACAAATAGAGCAATAACCAGCAAAATCCCTAATAATAACGATCACTGACCAATATAAGCATATCAGAACAACGATATACTAAAAAAGGCGAAAAATAAAAATTATGATCAATTACGAAGCTTAAGGAAACTATTTTTTGCCAAAAACGGTAAAAAAATACAGCATTTTAATGCGTTAGAAAAAGGAACCATATAACCTTATAATAATAAAATGGAAACCAGTTACGTTTAATAAAAAAAAAATCAATACTAAAACTGATCATTTCAAATTTTAACTCCTGGGAAAAACCTGCAAAATAACCCTGGATATTATAAATATAAAAAGGGAAAACCTAATTTTAAATATTCCATAGCTTAAAAAATACAATCCCCTAATAAATTGGGTTATCAAACAAATTTAATGAAAAAAATTACCATTAATTAGTAAAAAAGCCCAACAGCCATAAGCCCCAGATAATAAAAATCGGATGCCAAAAAGGGTAGCCGCAATAGCAGCAGGATATAGCAATTAGCCCTGGCAAACCGCACTAACCAAAATACTAATAAATACGGATACAAATAAATCCAACGAATAAAAAATTATTAAGGATAAATTTAAAAATATTTTTAAAAAGTACCATAAATACTGGAGATTGTTCCAGAAAAATTTAAAAACGGTATTGCCGGAATACGGACCATTTGATTATAAAATTAAGCTTAAACCGGAAGTATAGCTTAAGTACCAAAAGTTATATTAATTAAACCCTCGGCAAAAAAAGCTATTATAAAAATAGCTAAAAGAAAAAATCAGGAAGGAATTTACCAAACCTTCCAATTCCCCTGTAGGATATGAAATTTTATTTGTTCCCAAAAAAAACGGAAAGAAACGGATATATATCGATTACCGTCCGTTAAATCAGAAAATAATAAAGGATCGGTATTTTTTACCTTTAATCGACAAATTTAAAAATAGGCTCGGGAAAAGCCGATAATTTACAGTCCTAAATTTATGCAAGGTTTATAACCTGCTAAAAATTAAAAAAAGGGATAAATAAAAAACCGCTTTCCGGACCAAGTTTGGAGTTTTCGAGTTATTGGTAATAATTTTCGGGCTTACCAATGCACCAGCCATATTCCAGCAAATAATTAACTATATACTGCAAAAATATCTCGATATTTTCGCCCTTGCATATTTGAACGATATCCTGATCTTTTCAGATATGTTGGAAAAATATAAATAATATATATATAAGGTGCTACAAAAATTGCAGGATGCAAAACTTTTGGTTAACCCGGATAAATGCACATGGCATTTTTTAAAGGTAATTTTCCTCGGGTTTGTTATTAAATAAAGGAAAATTTGGATGGAACCCAAAAAGGTACAGGCGGTAAAAAACTGGCCTGTATCTACCACAATTAAAAAAATGCGAGGTTTTCTGGGGTTCCTGAACTTTTACCGAAAATTTATCCGAAATTTTAGCAAAAAAGCCATATTATTTACGGATTTTACCAAAAATAATACCCAATTTTATTGGGGAATACAAAAATAAATAATTTTCGATTTGCTAAAAAAAGCTATTATTTAAGCACCGGTATTAATAATGCCAAACCCAAAAAAACCTTTTGAAATCGAAATCGATGCATCGGATTTTGCTATCGGAAAATAACTGGGATAACGAAATAACCAAAAAAGGTTGCACCTTTGCGCATTTTTTTCGCAAAAACTAAATAAACCAAAGCTAAATTATCAGATCCACGATAAAAAGCTTTTTGTTATTATCAAAATTTTAAAAGAATAAAGGGTGTACCTGTGCGGAGCCAATTACCAAATTGTGATATACACCGATCACAAAAACCTATCACAATTTATTACCAGCCAGGCATTAAACAAAAAACAAATCCGATAAAACCAATTCTTTTAAAATTATAACCTCCGAATTAAGGTTAAAAAAGGGTTAAAAAATGGCCAAGCAAATACTTTAAACCGTTAATTAAACTATTAGGTGGATATACCACCGGAAATATGCGCAGTTTTGGCCAAAGGACCAAACGGATCCCTGATTCCGGCGCAGCGGGCATTAGCCAAAATAACCTAATAAAAAAGCTGAACCCCAGAAAAAATCCAATAAATTTACAGCCAAATAGCTAATGGATACCAGAAAGTTGCAAAAACCTGGAAAAAATTCCAATAGTACCACGGGTTTACAGGAATCTGCGCCAAGGTACAAAAAACAATCAAAAATTATAAGAGCTGTGCAAAAAACAAAACAAACAAATATAAATTTTATGAATTATTTTAGCCTTTGTTAGTATTTAGCAAAGTTTGGCAAAAAATTATAATGGATTTTATTACGGGGCTATCCAAATTAAAAAAACCCCTTACAAATATCCAATATAATAATATTATGGTAATAATTAACCGATTTACCAAATATGCCATATATTTACCGTTTAAAAAAAATGCAAAAATTATAAAGCTGGTTTATATTTTTATCCGAAACGTAATTGCAAAATACGGAACACTAAAATGCATAATTATAAACCAAAATAAGCTGTTTAACAGCAAATTTTGAAAATAGCTTACCGCCAATTTAAGCGCAAAATATGCCTTTTTTACGGCCTATTATCCGCAAACGGATAGGCAAACAAAACGAACAAACCAAATTATAAAACAGTATTTACATTATTTTGTTAATTACAAATAAAATAATTAGGTACAATTATTCCTTATAGTTTAGTTTGCGTATAACAGTTTAGTGCACAAAAATACAGGGATTATACCGTTTTATGCAAATTATAGGTTTATACCTACAGTGTACAAAAAGCCCAGGGCAGGCCTATATGCCCCAGTAGCAGAAATACAGGTAAAAAAGCTTACTAAGCTATATAAAAACCTCCAGGTAAAGCTAAAAAAATTGCAACAATACATATTTACGCAGGCCAACAAAAAAAAAATCGAAAAACCAACCTTTAAAAAAAGGGATAGCATTTATTTTTTTTAATGTAATATTAAAATAAAATAACCAAATAATAAACTAAACCATAAAAAATTGGAACCGTTTAAAATCCTAAAAAAAATTTTCGATATTAATTACAAATTTTAATTATTACCAATTATGCATAACCATCCGGTTTTTTATATTAACTTATTTAAACCAGCATTACCAGGGTTTAAAAGTAACAAATTAGTAAAAATCGACCCAAAATAGGAGTACAAAATCGAAAAAATCTTGAATAAAAATATCATTAACAAAACCAAGCATTATTTGGTTAAATAAGCAAGGTACAAAATTAAAAAAAGCATTTGGAAAAAAAAAATAAACCTAAAGGGTGCGCCAAAAGTTTTCAAAAAGTACCGACGGAAAATCCTTGGGAGGGAATTAATACCAGTGCCAGAATTCGGATTTCGGCTCGGAATGCCGGTATTAAAATAACTTATCTGGTTAAAGCAAAGCTAATAAATCAAAATTAGGATTAGCCCTATAATCGGCCCAGCTTGGAAATAACAAAGGAAAATCGGGGACCAGCAGGTTTGGAAGTACGGCAGGGGCCTGTGCGGCCGCCTTTCCGGCCTTTTTTCGCTTAACCCGCTCCAGCTCCTTAATATTATTAATTTTATAATGCACAGCACGCATCATTCGCTTAAACCATAAGTCTTTTTAAATATGCAGCCGCAAAATGCGGTTATTTTTAGCACGCATTAATTTTTTAGCTTATTAACAGAACCTTTCGGCCGCCGCAAGCTTAGTATTAAGCCTGGAGTGCTGCTCGGCGATTTTTTGCAACTGGCTGGAAAAAATCCTTAAAATATTGCACCGGGCGCGCCCCAAACGAATATATTTAGCGCAACAAAAAAAATCTTTCGGAAATACCTGGCAGAAAAAAAGGCCGATGGCCTTGTAAGCAGAACAAAAAGGTATTATGGAAGAAAATTGAAAAATAAAAAAAAGGAGGATGTTCCAACGAGCTGTCGAACGGATGTCAGGAAGCTTTTGTTTTTGCACCCGACCAGATATTTTGTTAGAAAGGAGGGGACGGGAGATGGTGAGAAAAGAAAGTATTTACCACTGATAGAAGGACGGGATTGCAGGCTTTGGCCAAAGGGATTTGGCCTA
Source organism: Magnaporthiopsis rhizophila (assembly GCA_003049465.1). Classification (NCBI taxonomy): domain Eukaryota; kingdom Fungi; phylum Ascomycota; class Sordariomycetes; order Magnaporthales; family Magnaporthaceae; genus Magnaporthiopsis; species Magnaporthiopsis rhizophila. The sequence continues at coordinate 114,705 of PYSS01000062.1, read as the reverse complement.
AAAAGGGAAACCTGATGTTACAATTATAGCTGGCAGGGAATAAGAGGGCTGGGGCTAACCCCCAGCGGGATGCCTTTACCCCGCAGTTATGAAGGCCAGGGGCCAAATAACCAAAGCTATACTAACAAAAAAGGTTACGTGACCGCCAGGGTCGGCGATAAGCGTGATATATCGGGGATGAACATATCACAGCTAACACCAAATTAATATGTGCGATCGGTGCGATCACTATATATCACCCATAGCAGATATAGCATAAGTCTGGCACAGGAGGATTATGGGTATATAAGGCAAAGGTTTCCCACTGTGTTAAATAGTTCTTGACTGAGGTTTCGGCATTAATTAACCTAAGTTAGTTTTAAGGCATTCCTTTAGGTAAGCAATCGAAACCTTTGTTACCACCCCAGTTCCTAGCACAAGCAACCTTGTGAAGACCATACTGCTCAGCACCTCTCCTAGCGTACCCTACCCTAGGAGCAGAGAACCGTTTGTAACAATTTGCTAATAAATTTTCTAAAATTTTAAAAAATGCTTGGGGCGAGATCCTTTTTCCAGCGATTCAGGCCCCTTGGGCAGCCCCTGTTATATAAAGGGGCTGGGGGCCCGTGCGCTCCTGATTCGGGTACCGTTCCCGAACTAGGGTACGCGTCCCGGGGGCGCGTCTCCCAACAGCGGGGTCAGGCGCCTATCTATTGCGAGGTTCTTGTGTTTCTGTTGTCCCCTTTATAGGCGCCCCAATGACTGTCGAGGCTAAATCCGCGTGATATATATAGCTGTTATAGATTGGGGCTTGTGCCCCAATTTTAGGCCAAGGCTTTGCCTTGTGGCTTGTATTTAATCCCCGGCGCGTGGCCTTGCTCCGTCAGTTAGATTCCTTCCTTTGTTAGCTTTATTCATCACCTTTCCTGGGCCCCAACGCGACCCCTACTTTGGGCCACCCTATAACAATAGCTCTTTTTTATTTAACGCTTTTAAAAATCCTGGAAATTTTTAAAAATAAGCACAAAAAAAAGGGGAAAGGTTTTAGGGCGCCCGCGCATAATAAAAAAATGCCGGTGTTAGAATATGATGGAGGTGCGCGACGACTGGCACCCAAAGTGATTTGTATCTATTATGCTACTCTATTTAATCGCAGGCCAGGGCCAGGTGCAAGGCCTAAAGCTATAGGGCACTAATTGCCACCCACATAACTCCAGGCCACCTCTGACACCCCCCCGTAAGCCATGCAACGGCCCTAAAAGCATCACGAGCCCGCAACTACATAATAACCGTCCAGATCCGTGGTATTTCCTATAAGCCGTCTATTGCGGCATCTGCTGCATTCCCAGCTGGACAACAAATTTTGCCTGTCCTTCCGCCGTCAGGCCCTTCGTAAAACCGTCTGCCTTTATATTAGCCGTGCCAACAAGCTTAAGGATAAAAAGTTAACGTTTCACAGCATTAATCACCTATTTGTAACGGAGGTTAATTATACGGGTGCGGGCTAATTTTAACGGGTTTAATATTATCGCCTGGGCATTAGCACTATCCGTATGCACCACAAATATTTTTCGCTAAGGGTATCCAGTTTTTTTCAAAATGCTTTTGATTTAAAACAAGGCCCGGCCCGTTGGTAAAAGGTTAACAAACTCCGCCTTTATTGTTAATATTATTACAAAAATTTGCTTTTTTAATTACCAGTAAATAGGACCACCTGCCGGTATAATGATTATACCGTTTATAAATACCCTTGTACAGAGGCAGTTGGCGAATAAAGCATTTTTATAAGCCTTTAAGCCTATTGCTTTAGCATTATAGGTAAAACCGTTATAAATAAGCGCAAATTTTTTGGTACCGATAATATAGCGCTAAAAATACTTTAATAATGCTAAATATTTATTACCGGAATTAGTGTTAATTTTTTGCAACTTATTTATGGTATATGCAATATTAAAGCAAATAATGCTAATTAGGTAGCCAATATTTGCTATTTTTAACTGGTAACGCAAAACCTCCTTATATGGAAAAGGGTTTCAGGTGATCAACATTATAAATCCAAAAGGCCAGGGTATTTTTATTATTTTTAAATCCTCCCGTTTATATTTGATAATAATTTTATTAATATAATTGCATTAATAAAAGCTTATAATTTTCCGCTGGCAATTTTTTACAACCTGTATACCGAGAAACATTTTTATATTACCCAGGGCGGTTATTTTAAATTGGCTATCCATTTCGGTAATAATAGTTTTAATTTTTATAACTGTACGGGCGGTAATTTGAAAATTATTTATATAAAATAATAATATAATGCCTGTTTTGTTTTGCAATAAAAGCAAATATTTTAGTAAATCGGCCTAAAATTAAATATTTCGAGTTTCGGAATAATCATTTAATATTATTATAAAAGCGATTTGCAAAAACCGTAAAATGCTTTTTTTAAACAGCAATAATAATTTTTTTGCCCAACCAAAATGCCCTAAGGTTATTATATATATATTATAATATTATTAGGTACGATAGTACCGAAATAGGCGGTTATAAAATTAAACTGGCGGTATTCAAAATTATTAATAGCTATAAGCGCAAAAAATACCCTTATAAATGCTATATAAGCGATTGCCGCGTACGTTATAGCTTTATTTTTGCCCGAAATATTGTTATAATTGTTGCAAACAACCCAGCGCATTTTAATCTTTTTAAAAATGCTATTAGGTATTAATTTGGGCATGTATATCCATTTGCCCGGCAATATTTTAGCACCCAGAAATAATTTTTCCATTATTTATATGCCCTTTTCGAGCAGCATATTAATTTGCTTTTATATTGCTAGCTTATAATATTATTTGTATTTAGCTTTATGCTTTATTGTATCGTAATAATAAGGTAAAATATACGGTATTTCCGGTGCTGTGGCAATACCAAAAAGCGCAAAATCGGGGATTTCAGAATCGCTAATTTTTTGCAGCAGAACGATATTATTATCCGGATATATAATATTAATAAATGCAAAGCCCGTTTTTCGGGCAATTTTTTTAGCAGCTTTAATATTTATATCAAGGTTATAAAAGTTTTTATGGTTTCCGGCCCTTTTAGGGTTATCCGGATCCTTTTTTGCCACCTTGTTAATATTTTTGGGCTTGAAGCGAGCTATTATAAATACTTTTACAGGCTTTTTTTTGCAAATTTTTGGTATTAAAATACCCTTGTAATATTTAGGGCCCGTTAAATGCTTTTTTAATTGCCGGTTATTTGGCGGGGGCGGTGGTTATTTTTTGCAGGTTCTTTTTTTAGGCGCTACGGGCACCGTAATCCTTTTATTACCGTGCTCGGGAGTTTTTTTGGGTATTAATATGCCCGGGCTAACAGGCTTTTTGGGTTTTATAACAGTAAGTTTTTTGTTTTCCGCTCCGATTTCCCCGGTTTTTTTTGCAAGCAATAAATTATTATTGCTTTTAGGATTAATAATATTGCTAATTACCCCAGTATTATTATTATTATTATTGTTAAAATTAGCAGTTAGGCCAGTATTATAAACCCAAATGTTTATTATAAAATAAAGGTTTTTAATAATAGTTTTATTAATTTTATTAATAATAATTGCCTTTTTAACAAAATTATAGGGCAATTTCCGGCATTTATCGGTACCTTTATTAATTTGTGCATCACGGTAACGGAAAATTTTATCAGTACTGTTCGGTTTTACCAGTAGGATTTTGTTATAAAGGCTTTTCCAGCCTATAAACCGGCCTTTTGTTGCCCTGGGGGCCATTTTGTTAGTTTTGGCCTGTTTGCCATTTTTGATCAGCACCCAGGCAATTGCGCCCCAGATGCAAAAGGTGCAAATTGGTGGTTAATAATATTTTTTATTAAAGCCGATTGTTTTTGCCTACGCCTCGTGCAGGCTTTTTTTACTTTTATGCGTTATATTCGAAATATAATTTAGCATCCTTTTTGCTACTTGCAAGGCATATATCCAATATTTTTTGTGCAAACCGTTAATATTAATTCCGGTGCAAGCCGCATTAAGTATGGTGCGGTTAGCACGCTTAATAATACCGTTTATTTTCGGGCATTGCGCCGGGCTGATTTTGCAGGCCTTATTTCGAATAATATAATAAGCTTTCAGTTTTTCTGGATTAAATTCCGTGCTATCGTTCGTATGGATTATTTATATTTTACTATTTAATTGGAGCTTAATATAATTAATTTAATTGCAGATTTTTGTAAAAATTTCTGTGCTGGTTTTGCTAATTGCAAAAATTACCCAACCAAAAATAATTGCTTTATTAATAATATGGATGGTATAATTATATCCGCTGTACAAAATAAGCAAAATAATTAATATATCCATATAAATACGGCCCAAAAAGCAAATAATGCGGCAAAAATAATAATTACCGATAATTTGGGTTGCTTTGCTTTTCAAATAACTGTTACAGGTATATTCCGATATTTTAAAATAGTTAATTTTAATACCTGTAGCGCGGCAGGCCATTATTACCGCCTTTTTATTAATATATATTAAACACCGATATATTATTATATAAAGTACCGGGTATTTTGTTATGGCCGGTGTATTAGTTTTTATCGGTCGGTTTTTTTCGTTAGGTGCATTGCCCAAAATTATAAGGCTCAGGGGCGCACTTGCAGGTATATTAATATTAACAATTAATATATTATTATTAATTTGGTAATTATTTAACCATTTATTATCGGGTATTACAAAATAATCGATTTAATTATTTTTTAAATTTGCCTTGCATATTTTGCCAAAACTAAAAAGGTTAAAAAAAAATTTAAATGTAAAAATTGCCTGTAAGGTAATTATAATAAGGCCTGTTTTATTGCGCTAATATATTTCGATAGTGCCTTTTTTAGCAAAGATTTGGGCACTGCTATTAACCATAATAGCATTATAAAAAAATTTACGTTTTTTCAGCAAAATAAATCATTTGTAATTGTTAAAATAATGCTTAAACGAACCGGAATCGATTATTATAGCATTACAGGCAATATTAATATTACCCAAAGCGGTATTGGCTATAATATACTGGCTAATACTGCCCCGATTAACTGGTATATTATTAATATAATCGGTAATTTTTGGATTAATTATAGTTTTATTAGCTGCTTTATTGCCTTATTAAAAATACCGCTCCGAATATTTGGCTTTTTAGGCTTTTTTAAATTTAGGGTGCAAAAATTAGCAATTATTATCGCCGCCCTTATAATATTTACCACACCTATCGTGGTAGGGAGCATGCAAAACAATAATATAACCTTTTTTATTGTAAAATTTTGGCTTTTTTCTTATTTTTTAAAATTTTTCCGGCTTTTTATTAATATTAACCATAACCCTTAACTTTAAAACTTTTATAACCACCATATTTTTAAATATTTTCGAAATAAAATTAGCAAAAATATAATGCTTGCCTTTATAATTCCCCAAAATTATAACCATTACAAAAGGGTAAATAGCATTAAGCCCGTTAATAAAACTCTTTATAAATATTCGATCCGAAATATTAATATTGGCCTAATTTAAGGCTTATTTTATTTATAACCAGCGGTTTGTATATTTTTTAACATTACTGTTAAATTTTTCCACCAAAATTATATAATATTTATTAATTAAAATATCGAAACGACCGTTAGCAATAATTTCGATAATGCTAATTATTTTATCCCAAAAAACCTTTGGATTTTAATCCTTATTATTTTTAGGGCAATCCCAGCCGGTTTTTTCCAGGTTTATAATTACCTTTTTAATATTATTACGGATATAATACTATATTAATATCCTTTTAAAAACCTATAATTATATAATTTTATTGTTCTCCGCTCCAGCCGGTTTGGCCGGAGGATTAGCAAATATAAAAAAAATATTGCGGGAAATGGTTAAATGTATCCGGATGGTATATTTTCATATCTTTAGGTTAAAAAGCCCTAGCAGGTTCGGAACTTTAACTGCAACTTCGCAATATTCCGCTATTTTAGCAGTTTTATTAATTTTTTTAATGCATATAAAAGCGTTTGATTACAAAAAAAACAGTACTTTTAAATACTAAAAAAGTTATTATTATTATTTTATTATGGTTGCTGATTAGCGCCAAACGCGGCCTTATTAATTATTATTTTAACGGTTTTCTAATTGCTGCGCCTCGCCCGTAATTTACGGCAGGAAAATGCAAATAACGGTAAACAACTCGTGCGCTGTTAATTTTTCCAAATCAGGCAAAAATATCGTTAGCGGCGGTGCAAGGGCTTATAACCTGATAAAGGTGCGCAACGACTGGCACCCAAAATAATTTGTATTTATTGTGCTATTTTATTTAATTACAGGCCAGGGCCAGGTGCAAGGCCTAAAGCTATGGGGCATTAGTTGCCACCCACGTGACTCCAGGCCACCTTTGACAGAATGGCATTTTTATGCGCGCGCGCGAACGGGAAAAGGGCCTTTTCCAAAGGCCCCGGGATCCTTCGAATCCCTGCAAGGGCCAATAAACCCGCTTAGGCTAAAGTGGAGGAACGCCTTTTGGGCGATCCCTTTCGCGCATATAAAGGCCAGTTTTAGGCCCTTCCTTAAGCAGATAAATCTTTCTCTTTTTACGCATAAATATACAGGATTATCTCCTTGATCATAAAAATTTTTGTTCGTCATTTTTGGAAAGGTTCAAGCCGTTTAAACAAAAGTACAAACTTTTACCAACAGCCTCATTATTTTATTTTACGGGATGGGCATTTTAAATTTTCCGTTTTAAGCGTTATATGTATAACCGATCGTTAATACAAACGGCCTTAATAACGTACTCGGTAAAATCTTTAAGCTGGTTTTTTTAACCACCTTATCCTTTATTTTATTTTTTGTTAAAATCAATAGCGTGCACAGGGGAAGTGAAGCGCTAATCACAGGGACGGCGGGCGCACGTTCAGTTGGATTGGGCCCTGCAAGGCACTATAAGTTAGTGCTGCAGGGCCCTAAGCAAGTTGTGGTTACAGGCTTGTTATTTAGGTAAGGGGCAGCCAACTCTACTCCCTCATATACTCTCCGATATCGGTACCGCGGGTTTTGCGCTGGCGGGTGTTCCGGTGCCCTAGCTCAATTCCCGATAAGTTATTTTGTATGGGGCTGGCAAAAAATCGACCCACGGCCACCAAAACCATCTCCGCGTTGGGCCGACAAATCTGACTTAGTCAAATCGAAAGTGGCCCCTGTAGGCTAGGCTTGCAAGTGCGGGCTGTGTCAGAGGTGGCCTGGAGTCACGTGGGTGGCAACTAGTGCCCCATAGCTTTAGGCCTCGCACCGGCCCTGGCCTGCGATCAAGTAAAGCATAACAGACACCAATCACTTTGGGTGCCAGTCGTTGCGCACCTCCATCAGGCTGCTTGCACAACGCCTATAGGGTAAGTTGTGTGTATAACGCCTGCAGGGTAAGTTGCACGCCCCACCCCTGCAGGGTAGGTGCATTGCACACCCTCTGCAGGGTAAGTGCTTTGCACAACTAACCATGTGCCCCAACCAAGTGTACAGGAGGTGCAGGGTAGGCCAGATACGTACCCTAGCTTTAAACTAATTACATAACTTAGCCCTAACCGGTATAGGGGCTACAGGGTAAGTTACCCTGTTACATGCAGTAGTTATTTTGAACAGCTTTCCCACCATTATAAAAAAGGTAAATAAAATTTCAAACCTTAATTTTTAGCGGTAAACGTGTTTAAAAAGGTTAAAAACCGATAAATTTAAAAATTATAAAGTTTAAAAGGTATAAGAAGGTAAATATAATAAATAAATATGGGGTTATAAATAAAAAATATAAATTTTTTAATTACGTGGAATTTATAACCATTTAATATTAAAAGGCGTGGTGCAGGGGTAAAGGGTTAAATGCCTGAAAAAAAACATTTTATAACCATTTAATTTTAATATTACCAGTAAGTTACCCGTTATTTGTTATAATAAATTCCTTATTTTTAAAAGGGCTTAAATTTTTTAAAACCCATTATTTTTATATATATTTTTTTTAAAATTAAAAAAAATAACCCCCGTGGCCAAAATGCATTTAATAAAAAAATTTAAATATAAATTTCAGGTTTTTTTTATAAAAGCCAAACTTTTATAAAATTTAAAATGAACCCGTTACCCGTTTTACCTTTTTACAGGCCCCTTTTATCAGTGTTATACGTATTTTTTAATTTTATTTAAACCATTTCGAAAAATTTCAAACGTACTTATCATTTTTTATTATAATAATAATAACGCTTTTAACCCGTGCAAATTTCATGCGCCGCGTTTATCCGGTACAAATTTTTAATTATCGGCTTAAAAACCGCGTATTTAATGCTTTTTTTTTAAAAGCTGGGAGTTTTTCTGTTAGCGTAAAATTTTTTGCGTAAAAAATAAATTTTTACGTGCGTCGGTGGGAGCCCTAAAAAGGTTTAAAAAAGCACCCAATTTGCTAAGCGTTTTTTTTGCTTTAAAAGTATTCGCTAATATTACAATCGCAGGCCTTCTGCTCCTAGGGTAAAGCACCTAAAAGCGGTGTTAAGCAGTACTTGGTTTTGCAAGATCGCCTTGCACGTAATTTAGGGTTCTGGTAAAAGCGTTATCTGTTATTACTTGCCCAAAGGAATACCTTGGAGCTAATTTAGGTTAACTAATGCCGAGGCCTCAGTTAAAATTACCTTAGTACCCGGGAAATCCTGCCCTTTTTATAATTGGACGATTCTTTTACTAGATTTTTTGGATCTGTGGATTTGCGGACAGATCCAGAGATCCCTCCTTTGGATCTGTGGCTTTATTAACAGATCCAGAGATCCCTCCGTAATTACGTAACTCACCACGTTTATCCCGCCGCGGGGTTAAAGCACAGCGCTGGGGGTTAGCCCCAGCCCTCCTGCCCCCTCCGGGCGTAACGCGATCGTAATATTAGGTCCCCTTTCCAAAGCCAAGCCTTTTTGGCCATAACTGTACCCTTTTTTCTTTTCCTTATCAGCCGGTAAGTCCTTTTTTTTTTTACCCACCCTGGCCCTAATAAAATGTCTGGTCGGGTACAAAAACGCCTTTTTGCGAAGAAAACTTTTCAGCGTAAGGACCTGTTTGCTTTGGTTTTTGCATTTTCCATTGCGATACCTTTTTGTTCCTATTATTACGAGGTTCTTAAGCGGGAGGAGTGTTTTGCTGTTTTCCAGGATTTGTTTCGTTGCATAAAGTGCTTTTGTATTAACCGTTTTGGATGTAACATTTTTGGTCCTTTTCCGGCACAATTTTGCATTATCGGCCTTTAGTATCGAAAATTGGAGGATGAGGTTAGGGCAGTAGAGGAGGAGCGCAGGGCGCTCGATAACTGTTTTAATCGTTTGCGAAAACAAAAGGACCTTTGGTTAAAAAAAAAAGCTTTGTGTTTTGTTTCGTGGTATTGATAGTATGAAGGAATTGGAGCGGGTGGAGTGCAAATAGGCTAAAAAAACAGCCATTCTGGCCCCTGCCATGCCTTTAGACCTGCCGGCTCCCGACTTTCCTTTATTATCCCCGGGCTGGGCCGATCTTTCGGTTAACCCTGACCTGGATCTATTTGCCTTTTTTTAACCTGGTAAATTAACAGGCTTTTAACCTGTCACGGTACGATCCCTTATATAAGGACCAAGCACGTCGTAGCCCCGGATATGACAACGTTCCCTTTTGCTTTGGTGTAACGGGTCCTACCTTGGTCTAGTCCCGTGACATAACCGATTTTTTCAGGTTGTATAACACAATGGTAGCGCGTTCGTTCCTTTGAACGAAAAGTTTTGGGTTTAATTCCCAATGCAACCTAATTAACCAAGCAGAAAGGTTTATGCTTTTCAGCTCGATTGGCGCATTTTTTCTTTTTTTTTTGCTAATTTTTTTATAATTGCTTTTGCTGATATTTTTATAAAGCCCTTTGGCAGTTCACAAGGTTTGTTTTTTTTCCTATATATTATACTCGTATTTGTACCCTGCCCATTTGATAAGTACCACTGCTTGCGGTAATATACTTTATTATTAAGGATTTTTTTAATTTCCTATTTTTAATTTGGGTCAATTTTTATTAATTTTGTGCTTTTCGAACCAGGTAATGCCGGTTTTAGCAGGGAAATGTGAAAAACAGGGTGGATTTTTATAGTTAGCGGTAGCTAAAGTTCGTAATTAATTATCGGAATTATTTTTTTAACCCTAAACGGTCCGAATTTTTTATAATCCAACTTATTATTTAATTATTTTATTTTAATATTGCGCGCAAAAGATAAACGTTATTCTTTTTTTAAAAGTTGGTTTTTTGAGCTTTTTTTTATTTGTTTGGGTGGACATATGTTTCCGAAGCTTTTCGAGCTTTCCTTGCAAATATTTATATAATTTGGTCATTTTGGTAACCTGTATTTCTGTTACCGGAGCATTTTTTCCTGCTTTGGGTTTTTTGTACATTATAAACATAAACTTATAATTCGCAAAAAACAAAGTTACTTTTGTATTTTTGTGTATTAAATTATTATAAGCAAATTGGGCAATGGAAATAATTGTACCTAATTATTTTGTTTATAATTGATATAATAATATAAATATTATTTTATGGTTTGGTTCGTTCGTTCCATTTGTTTATCTGTTTTAAAATGATATATTGTTAATAATGCATGTTTTGCTCCAAATTTGGCTATTAAAACCTTTTAAAACTTACTGGTAAACAGTTTGTTTTAATCCATGATCAATTTGTCGGGTATTCCGTATTTGGCAATTATGTTTCTAATAAAAACACATGCTAATTTTGCAGTATTACTGCTTTTTTTATAAGATAAAAACAAAATATATTTAATAAACCTGTTTATCATTATTAAAATGCTGTTGTATTAGATATTTGTCAAAGGCTTTTTTAATTTGGGAAGTTTAATTACAAAATTTATCGTAACTTTTTGCTATATTTTACTGGGCGCTGGCAAAAGTTAAAATAATCCGTAAGGTTTATGCCTGCTGGCCTTATTTTTGGCACAGTTTTGTTACAATCACAGGCCTTCTGCTCCTAGGGTAGGGCACCTAGGGGCGGTATTGAGCAGTACTGGGGTGCGAGGTCGCCTCGCACGGGATCTGGGACTGATAGAACAGTTGTCTGTGTTTTGTTTGCCCAAAGGGTTATTTTGGAGCTAACTTAGGTTGATTAATGTCGAAGCCTTAGTCAAAAACTATCTAGTACGGTAAAAAACCTTTTGTTTTATATACCTGTACCGTCTCGCACTTGATAATTAGGGATACTGGTAATATGCTGGCTTCCCTGAATATCAAAGGTGTTCCTAGTAATATTTTTGATACGTTTAGTACCGGGCGTATTATTTGTTACCACGTGACCTAATCACGTAATTTCCTTCCTAACTGGCCTTAGTTATCCGGTTTTTGGCCTTTCTAATTGCGGGGTAAAAGCGTTCCGCTGGGGGTTAATCCTAGCCCTTCTGTCCCCTGTCGGCCTTGGTTGTAACACCAGGTCCCCTTTTTTAGGCCAAATCCTTTTGGTTAAAACCTGTAATTCCTGCCTTTACCGATCGGTAAGTACTTTTTTTTTTTACCTTACTTATTCCTTCCTGTCCTAATAAAATATCCGGTTGGGTGCAAAAAAAACCTTTCTCCGTGCGATTTTTCACGGTTTATTGTTCCGATATTTTTGAATCGCTTTTTTTATCGGGCGTCAAAATACCTTTTTATTTTAACTGCAAATCTCGTGATATCCTTGTTTGCTACGCATTTTTTTCCAACTTTTTTTATTGTTTGGAATGCATTTGTTTTAACCGAGTGAATTATAACGTTTTGGGTCTGTTTCGGGCCCAATTTTTTTATGCTGCTTTTTAATTTTCCAAGTTTTGGAACAAAATGAACTCGGTTTTTAACAAAATCCGTTGTTTTGAGGATAAACAAAAGTGTTTGTGCAAATAGGAAAAATTTTGGCGTAAAAAATATGCTTGAATGGTTTGTTATGGTTTGGATAATATTAAGGAATTGGAGCGGGTTAAGTGTAAGGAGGCCGAAAAAATGGCCGTGCAGGCCCCTGCCGTTTTTTTAAATCTGCTGGCTTTTAATTTCCCTTTTTTATCCCCTGGTTGGGACGGGTTTAAGGTTAATCCAAACCTTGACCTGTTTGCCCTTTTTTAACCGAGTAAGTTGATAGGCTTTTAATAATTTTTTCAGGTTACGTGGCGCAATGGTAGCGTATCTCGATTTTTATCGAAAAGTTCTGGGTTTGATTTCCGGTATAACTTTTAATACGATAATGCTTTGCTATTGCGGTAGCGTGCTGTCGGGTTAAGCTTTTTGTTATTTGCTGACCTTTTGCAGTTGCTTTTGCCGATATTTTTATAAAATTTTTTGGTAATTTGCAAAATTTGTTTTTTTTTTCTTATATGTTATGCTTATATTTGTACCCTGCCTATTTAACCAAATATTATTATTTGCAATAGTATATTTTATTATCAAAAATCTTTTTAATTTTCCATTTTTAATTTGGGTTGATTTTTATTAATTTCGTGCTTTTCGAACCAGGCGGTGCTGGTTTTAGCAAAAAAATGTGAAAAATAGGGTGAATTTTTATGGTTAATAATAATTAAAATTCGTAATTAACTGGTAAAATTATTTTTTTGACCCTAAATGATCCGAATTTCTTATAATCCAGTTTATTGTTTAGCTATTTTGTTTTAATATTACGGCGCAAAAAATAAATATTATTCCCCTTTTTAAAAGTTGGTTTCTCGAGCTTTTTTTTATTTGCCTAGGTGGATATACGTTTTTGAAATTTTTTAAGTTTTTTTTACAGGTGCTTGTATAATTTGGTTATTTTAATAATTTATATTTCCGTTACCGGCGCATTTTTTCCTGTTTTGGGTTTTTTGTATATTATAGGTATAAATTTATAATTTGCGAAAAACGGAGTTATTTTTGTACTTTTGTATACCGAATTATTATAAGCAAATTAGGCTATAGGGAATAATTGTACCCAGTTAGTTTGTTTATAATTAATATAATAATGTAAATATTGTTTTATGGTTTGGTTTATTCGTTTTGTTTGCTTATCTGTTTCGGAATAATAAACTGTTAATAATGCATATTTTGTTCCGAGTTTGGTTATTAAAATTTTCCAAAATTGCTTATAAATAGCTTGTTTTAATCCGTGATTAATTTGTTAAGTATTCCGTATTTCAAAATTATGTTTCTGATAAAAATATATGCTAATTTTATAATATTGCTGCTTTTTTTATAAAATAAAAACAGGGCATATTTGGTAAGCCTGTTTATTATTATTAGAATGCTATTATACTGGATATTTGTTAGTAGCTTTTTTAATTTAGGAAGTTTAACCACAAAATTTATCGTGATTTTTTGTTATGCCTTATTAAATACTGGCAAAGGCTAAAATAATTCGTAAGGTTTGTGCTTGTTGGCTTTATTTTTGGCGCAATTTTTGCAATTTTTAATTGCTTTTTAAATTATGGCTCGGGTTTTTGTAAACCTGTAATATTATTGCAGTTTTTTTCAGGTTTTGATTATTTTTTGGTATTTATAAACCATTTGGCCATGGATTTGCTGGATTTTTTCAGGGGTTTATTTTTTTTGTGGTGTGGTTTTTGCTAATATTTATTATGCTGGAACCAAGGATCCGTTTGGTTTTTGTGCTAAAACTATATATATTTCTGGCAGTACTCCGTTTTTATAATTCGGTCGGCGGTTTAAGGCATTTGTTTGTCCGTTTTCCGATCTTTTTTTATATTTGATCCTAAAATTATAGTTTTGGAAAAATTAATTTCACCGGATTTGTTATTTATTTAATGTTTGGCAAATGGTAAAATGTGCAAGATTTTTGTGATTTGTATAAACCATAACCTGGTGGTTTGCCTGGTACAGGTATACCCTCCATTTTTCCAATGCCCGAATAATAATTATAAATTTTTTATTATGAATCGGGTAATTTAGTTTCGGTTTATTAAATTTATGCAATAGGAAAGCGCAAGGGTGCAACCTTTTGCTATTATCCTTTTGATTGAATTATGCCCCAATTGTAAAATCCAACATATTAATTTCAATTTCGAAAGGTTTATCTGGGTCTGATAAAATTAACACTGGCTTTTGTATTATGGTTTTTTTCAGCAGGTTAAAAACCTTTTATTTTTGCATTTCCCAATAAAACTGATGGTTATTTTTGGTAAAATTTATAAATAAAAGGGCTAATTTGTTAAAATTCCGGATAAATCTTCGGTAAAAGTTCAAAAAGCCCAAAAAGCCTCGTATTTTTTTAATATTGGTCGGTTTGGGCCATTTTTTTACTGCTTGTACTTTTTTGGATTCCATCCGTATTTAACCCGGTATAATTATATATTTTAAAAAAACAATTTCCTATATATGCTACGCATATTTTTTGGGTTTAATTAAAAATTTTGCGCTTTGCAATTTTTGCAGAACCTTATGCATATATTTCTTGTATTTTTCCAATATTTCCGAAAAAATTAGGATATTATTTAGGTAAATAAATGCATAAATATCCAGGTATTTCTGTAATACATAATTAATTATCCTTTAGAAAGTTGCTGGTGCATTAATAAGCCCGAAAGTTATTATTAGCAATTTATATATTCCTAACCGAATCCGAAAAGCGGTTTTTTATTTATTTTTTTCCTTAATTTTTAACAAGCTATATATTTTGCATAAATCCAAAGCTGTAAACCATTTGGCCTTGCCAAGTTTGTTTTATAATTTGTCGATAAAAAGCAAAGGATACTGATCTTTTATTATAATCTTATTTAATAAACAATAATCGATATATATCCGTTTCTTTTCATTTTTTTTTGGAACGAACAAAATTCCATATTCTACTGAAAAATCCGAAAATCGGATAATGCCTTTTTATAAATCCTTCGCAAATTGCTTTTATAACAGTTTTTGCTATTTAGGGTTTAACCGGTACAATTTTTGGTAATTAAGTTATACCCCTGATTTAAACTTAATTTTATGGTTAAATGGCCTATATTTTGAAAATACGGTTTCCAGGTTTTTCTGGAATAATTTCCAATATTTATAATATTTTTTGGAAATATTTCTCAGGTATTAGTATGCCTGTTTATTAGGCGGATTATATTTTTAGGTTTAATTTTTTATTATTTTTGCTTTTTAACCTTTATCTTTAATTGTGTTCCTTTTTGGGTTACGGTTTTGGTTATATTTTTCTTTATAACCTGCTTTTTATTTTTGAAATTTTATGCTATTAAGGCTAATATTGCCTAATAAGTGCAATTTTATCGGTGCAATTCGCTAGGGTTAATTGCCAAATTTTATTATTATTATAATAATCCTATCTGGTTTTTATTTTTTATGGTTCGGGGTTTATAATTATTGGGCTTTTTTATTTCCCAATAATAACTTTTTTTACTGGATTTTTTCCGAAACCTAATTTATTAGGGGATTAAATTTTTTAAACCAGGGGAAACCCAAAATTAGGTCCTTTCCTTTTATATTTATAATATTCAGGATAATTTTATAAATTTTTCTTGCAATTTTAAATTTGAATCGTTTTATTTCCGAATTAATTATCCTATTATTATAAATAATTGGTTTTTTTTTACGGTTCCGAAACTGTATAACTATTATTTTCAATATATCGGTATACCGTGCTTTATTATTATTTTTAATATAATATAATTTTTGTTAAATCCGCAATCGATTATTATTATTAATTGTTATCCTTATTATCTAACCACCTTTTTAATATAAAATGGATAATTTATTATAATTTTTGCTAGGATCCTTTTGATTTATTTTTTTTTTGTTTATATCGAGCTTTTGTTCCGGTAAAATACCCTAATTTTTTGGCTTATACTGGTATCCGGGGTAAAGTTATCCAATTTGCCAATTTTTGGCCTTTTTTTTGGTATAATACTTGCATTTTGGTTTTTTGCAAGCATAATATAGCAGTAATCCTGCTATATATGTTATAAAATAGTGGAGTGCTAAAGCAAATACTGCTGTTTTTTCGATGTGGTTGCGCAATATGATCTGTTATTTGGGCAATTGTTATTTTTGTTTTAGCAAACCTTAAAGTTTTTTACTGTTCCTTATTAAAAATTAATCGTTTTTCAGCTTTTTAAGCAAATAATTACTGCAAGTATAATATAAATATTTTGCCCAAAAAATTTTTGCGTGCCCCGGGTTATTTATCGCTAAATTTTTATAATCCTTACTAATTATATAATTTTGCTGGTATAAAAACGGATTATTCTTTTAATACTGTGCTTGGTGCATATTTTCCCCGTAATAAATAACAGTTTAATTATTTCGGCCCTAATCCAGGTATTAATTGTTATTTTTTATTACGGGCACCTTACAGTATAATTTATAATTTTCGGATCCTTTCGGGTTATTAGGCCATATTTCGAATAACAAATATACCGGTATTCGGTAAATATAGGTGTAAATGTTTTAATAAAATGTTTCGTTTTAATTTTGGAATATGGTGTACGTTTTTTTTTTTTGCTTATTATATTTATGCGTTATTTTTTGTACTTTTTGGGATTTTTTTTCGCAAATATCCAAAATTTTCTCAGCTCGAAATCTTTATTTTCCGGTTTTTTGGTTAAATGCATTTATTTAAGCAGTTTTTGGTCAAGGCTTCCTTTTTTGCTTTTGATCGAAATATCCGATACTTTTCCCTGGGTTAATATTTCTTTAAATATCGATAAGGTTTATTAAAATGCATTTTATTTTTTAATAGTGCCGTAATAAGGTTCTGGACGGGCTTTTTATATTTGGAGTTTGTTAGTGCTTTATTAAACCAATATTGCTGCCTTATCCCTTTTGAACTTCCTTTTTTTTAATTTTCAATTCCATCTTTTTGAAGCGGTAACCTGTTAATCTGTTGAGTGGTTACCAGCCTTTATTAAGGGTACCAGTCTAATCCGTCTTTATCCGATTTATATTTATAATACTTATTATTAAAATAATATATTTAGCTAAATAAAGCTCCTGGATATAAGTTGCTTTTTTGGTCCATATATCGAATAATTGCTAGCTGCTGCTTTTAGGGACAGTTTTTTTTAATATATCCCTGTTACCTGTATTTAAAATATCCTCTGTTTTTGGCATTTTGCCACTTGATATATTTCTATTTTTCGTGCGGTTTTTTTTATTATTAAAAATATATAACTTTTACAAACAAATCCATTGGTCCCAAATGCATTCTATGCGCAATAAATTATTACTATTTGGCTTTTTTTTGGTTTGCTTTATTGCTTTATTATGCTGGCTGGGGTTGCTAAACTTTTTTTTCCAGGCGTTATTCGTACAACCTGTTACTAATGCAAATACTTTTAGTAATATAATCAACAAAATCCTTGGGCCTTTTTTTTTAGCCAGCTTGTTTTTTATATTATCCTTTAATCTTTGGTAAAATTAAAATATTTTGGTATTTTTCGTTTAGTTAAATTTGTTAATTAATTGCTGGAACTCGGCAGTATAAATAAAAGCTGATCCTTTTTGGCATAATTAAAATAGCTCTTTTTCGGCCATTTTTTTCTCATCCATCTGCCCAAACACCTTGGCAATTTTTTCGCCAAACTTATCGAAATTTGCAAATATTAGTTTGGTAAATTTGCTTAATTTGTTATTTTTTTTAAGGTAATTGGCCTATACAGGCTCGAACCAATCCTTAATTTTGCCGTTCAAACAAGTAGCAGCGTAGGCTATTTTCTGATAATCGTTCTGGAAATTATCTTGGTAAAACTTAAAATAATTTTTGTATTTCGTAAGGAAAATTTTAAGCTTGCCCTTTTTTCTGTTGTACTTATTTGGGGTAAGAAATTTATAAATCGGAATAGTTTTGGGCTATTTTTTGAATTTTTCGAATTTTTTAATAAAAACTTTTAAAACGGTGACAGGATTGTTGTAATCCTTGCTATCGATAGTAACAGTTTTAATTTTTTTAGCTGCAATTAATATAATTGTTTATTGTTTGTATTTTTGGTAGGTGCTAAACAGGATTAATTAAAATATTACAATTACAGGCTTTTTGTTTTTAGGATAGGGCACCTAAGGGCGGTATTAAGCAATATTGGGGTGCAAGGTTGCTTTGCACGGGATTTGGGACTGATAAAACAATTATTTATATTTTGCTTGCCCAAAGGGTTATTTTGGAGCTAATTTAGGTTGATTGATATCGAAACTTCAGTTAAAAATTATTTAGTACGGTAGGAAACCTTTTGTTTTATATACCTGTGCCGTTTTGCATTTGATAATTAGGGATACTGGTGATATACTGGCTTCCCTAAGTATTAAAAGTGTTCCTAATGATACTTTTGATACGTTCAGTACCGGGCGTATTATTTATTACCATATGACCTAGTTACGTGATTTTTTTCCTGATTGGCTTTAGTTATCCGGTCCTTGGCCTTCCTGACTGCGGGGTAAAGGCGTTCCGCTGGGGGTTAGCCCCAGCCCTTCTGTCCCCTGTCGGCCTTGGTCGTAACAAGTTTTCGCAATTTTTAATTGCTTTTCGGATTATAGCTTGGGCACCCATAAATTTGTGGTGTTATTATAACCTTTTTCAGGTTTTAATCACCCTTTAATATTTATAAACCGTTTGGCCGTGGATTTGCTGGATTTTTTTAAAGGTTTATTTTTTTAAGGCGTAATTTTTATTAGTATCTATTATATTAAAACCAAAACCCTATTTGGTTTTTGCGTTAGGATCGTGTATGTTTTTAGCGGCACTTTATTTTATAATCCGATTAGCGGCTTAAAGCATTTACTTGTCCATTTTTCGATCCCTTTTTATATTTGATCCTAAAATTGTAATCCTGGAAAAATTAACTTTACCGGATTTGTTGTTTATTTAGCATTTGGCAAATGGTAAAATGTGCCAGGTTTTTGTAATCTGTATGGATTATAATTTGGTGGTTTATTTGGTATAAATACACTTTTTATTCCTCCAGCGCTTAAACAATAGCTATAAATTTTTTGTTATGGATCTGGTAATTTAATTCCGGTTTATTAAATTTATATAACAGGAAAGCACAAAAATATAGCTTTCTGTTATCGTTTTGTTAGTTAAATTAAGCCCTAATCGCAAAATCCAACGCGTTAATTTTAACCTCGAATGGTTTATTTGGGTTTGGTAAAGCTAATATTAGTTTTTATATTATTGCTTTTTTTAGCAAATTAAAAGCCCCTTATTTTTGCATTTTCCAATGGAACTGGGTATTATTTTTAGTAAAATTCGGAAATAAAAGTGCTTTTTTGCTAAAATTTCGGATAAACCGGTGGTAAAAATTTAAAAAGCCCAAAAAGGTTTGTATTTTTTAACATTGATTAGTTTGGGCCATTCCTTTATTATTTGTACCTTTTTGGGTTTTATTTGTACTTGTCCTGGTATAATTATATATTTTAAAAAAACAATTTTTTATATATGCCACGCGCATTTTTCGGATTTGATTAAAAATTTTGCATTTTGCAACTTTTGCAAAATTTTATACATATACTTTTTATATTTTTCCTGTTGGCAGGAGAGGGTTTCTCCTGTTCAGTCGGCTCGGAGATCTTCAAAAAGGGTGAACAACGATCTTTATGATCTGGGGAAATCCTATTATTGTGCACAAGGAGGAAGGAATCTATCTGCCTAAAGAAGGGCAAAGGACTGCCCTTTTATCTGCGCGGAGGCGATCGCCCAAAGGGCGATCCGCCGCTCTAGCCGCACAGGCCGGTTGGCCCGTGCAGGATCCAAAGGGGCCCCAGAGGGTCCCTCCATTCCGTCCTCCTTTTCCGGATCGCACGTGCACAGAATGCCTATTCCGACACCGGTATTTAATAGGTATAAATATAAACTTTTTGGTTCGGCATTTTGCTTTAATCTTTGCGGATGCCCAAAACTTGCCCAATTCGAGGTCTTTTTTTTGGCCCTTTGGTTAGGTATATTTGTCCGAGTAGCTTTTAGTTGATTTTAGCATCGGTATCGAGGCTTTTTTTTCGCTAAAAATATCCGGCATTCCTTTTGGATCGACAGCTTCCTAAGGATTGCTAGGGCTTGCTAAAACACGCGCTATTCTTCCCGCAAGGTTTTAACGTTGCTTTTAACAAACGCGCCGGCTAATTTTAGCATTTCCTGTTTTTTTAGCTCCTTAAACTCGGTTGTTATGGGTACTCCGTTTAACCAATTCGATTAACCTAACCCACCGTTTTCCGGTTTCCCGGATTCCTCCATTTTTTTATCTTTGCATTTGTTATAATTAAATTGTAACTAATCGATTTATCGGGTAATAGCAACCCTTTATTAAGGGTACCAGCCTATTTTATCCTTATCCGATTTATGCATAAAGCACCTGTTATTAAAACAATATATCCAGTTATATAAAGCTTCAAAATACGGAATTTTTTTTTGATTTATGCATTGGATAATTGCAAACTACTGCTATTTTTAGGAATAATCCTTTTTAATATACCCCTATTATCCGCATTTAAAACAGTTTCCGTTTTTGGTATTTTGCTATTTAACGCATTTCTGTTTTTTGTACTGTTTTTTTTGCTGCTAGCAATGCGTGGCTTTTGCAAATAAATCCATAAATCCTAAATGCATTTTATGCGCAATAAATTGTTACTGTTTGGCTTTTTTCTGGTTTGCTTTATTATTTTATTGCGCTAGCTGGGGTTGCTAAACCTTTTTTTCCAGGCATTATTCGTATAATTTATTACTAATACAAATGGCTTTAATAATATAATCGACAAAATCTTTCGGCCTTTTTTTTTGGCCAGTTCTTTTTTTATATTATTTTTCAGCCCCTGATAAAACTAAAATATTTTGATATTTTCCGTTCAGTTAAATTTATTAACAAATTGCTAAAACTTAGCAGCATAAATAGATACTGGTCCTTTTTGGCGCAACTAAAGTAACTTTTTTTCGGCCACTTGATTTTTGTTCACCTATCCGAACATTTTGTCAATTTTTTCGCCAAATTTTTCGAAATCCGTAAACACCAGCTTAATAAATTCGCTCGATTTATTATTTCCCTTAAAATAATCGGCTTATACAGGTTTAAACCAATCCTTAATTTTATTATCGAA
Source organism: Magnaporthiopsis rhizophila (assembly GCA_003049465.1). Lineage (NCBI taxonomy): Eukaryota > Fungi > Ascomycota > Sordariomycetes > Magnaporthales > Magnaporthaceae > Magnaporthiopsis > Magnaporthiopsis rhizophila. The sequence goes on along the minus strand of PYSS01000062.1, from coordinate 93,638 downwards.
ACAGATAATAGTATAAACCACTTTTTGGTAATTATTTTAAAAACTGTCCTAATAAAACTTAAAATAATTTTTGCACTTCATAAGGAAAATTTTAAATTTGCCTTTTTTCCTGTTATATTTGTCCGAAATAAAGAACTTATAGGTTAAAATTGCTTTGGGCGCTTTTTTAAATTTATCGATTTTTTTAACGAGGATTTTTATGGCTATGGCAGGATCTTTGTACTTCACGCCGTCGATAATAACACTGTCATTTTTTAGGGCTGCAATTGCCATAATTGCTATTGCTCGTTACCTCCGGTAAATGCTAAACAGGATCAGTCAAAATATTACAATTGCAGGCCTTTTGCTCCTAGGATAAGGCATTTAAGGGCGGTATTAAGCAATACTTGGTTTTGCAAGGTTACCTTGCACGTAATTTGGGGTTCTGGTAAAAGCATTATCTGTTATTGCTTGCCCAAAGGAATACTTTGGAGCTAACTTAGATTAATTAATGCCGAGGCCTCAGTTAAAACTACCTCAATACCCGGAAAATCCTGCCCTTTTTATAATTGGACGATCCCCTTACTAAATTCCTTGGATCTGTGGATCTGCGGACAGATCCAGAGATCCCTCCTTTGGATCTGTGGCTCTGTCAACAGATCCAAAGATCCCTCCGTAGTCACGTGACTTACTACGCTTACCCCGCCGCGGGGTTGAGGCACAGCGCTGGGGGTTAGCCCTAGCCCTCCTGCCCCCTCCGGGCGTAGCGCGGTCGTAACAGCTAATACTGTTTTTAAACCTGTCGGTTGGATAGGGATCCCTTTAAACGCCGGCGTAGGGTAATCCTCAGTATGCCCCAAAATCGAGCGGTTTTTAAGATAGGAACCTTTGCCTGCACGGCCTTGACGGCCCGTTTAACGTTTTTTCCAGTATATTATTTTTTTGGCATAATGGTATTAAATTGCAATAAAAAGTATGGAAAACGGATTAAAATTGCGAGATTTGCAGCGAGTTAAAGACGTGGCCGTATTTGAGGCAGTGGGCCTGTTTGAGGTGGCCGGAAGTGGGGGTGGGGTGGACTTATGGGCCCCAGATTGGAGGTGGCATGCCTGGTTTGGAATGGCAAAAAGGCAAAACAGTCCGTGCTGCATGGAGCAATAAGCACAAAGCTGTTCCTGAGAATTATAAATCTACCGTGAGAATCGTTCGTTATAAGTCGTCCCTCAACACGACAGGCACCGATATGGCAAAACGGGGGCTCGCTAGCGCATCGATCTACTTAGTAGAGTACGCCCTGGAAGTCCTGCATATCCCGCGCCGGCTGAACCTCGTGCCCGACCCCCTGTGTTGCCTGCCGACGCTTTAAACCCCACATGTAAGGCCAAGGAGAATACTCCTACGCTCGACATCGTCTGGGACCGCATCAACGCAATCGAAAACTGCCCCCTGATGGCAGCTGGGGCCAGAACGAACGATGAGGCACACCATCACTTTATCCAAGGCCACGAGGGCGACGCCGTCCACGATCTACCACCAGATCGTAGTAAACATGGCCACGCCAAGAGCAGACAAACCCCCTCCCTCGGACAACGAGTGGTAACCAATGGGGTCGTCAACGAAGCAACCAAGCCTCTTCAAGGCTGTTGAGCTTCATAGCCTCAACGAAGCACGGCCAGTCGTCGTAGGCACAGTCCAAGAAACCCACAGGATCCACACGGTTAATATTCGACCAAAGATGGTCCCAAACACGCTACCGCTCTAGTCGACGCCCTCCACCTGTGGTTTGATTCACTAATGAACTGCGTCCTCCATCTGACTGACACCGAAATCTTGATAGGATGCCCAGACCGGAGTGCCAGAGTGACCAGCCTCTTCTAGCTCGATTCACATCCGCACAACGACGGGGTGGACTGGGGTCCACCGCCAGCGGATCCACCAGGCACGAAGACTGAACGCCGGCCAAGGTGCACGGCGATGCCTTCAAAGGTGAACACCTAACGCTGCCCAGACGTCGACAACAATCCAACACAGTCGGTAGACGGCTAGGGACGCATAGCTTCGCAAGCGCTCACGCAGTTCGCGTTCTTCCGTTGGCAGATAATATGCCGTATTCAATAGCCTGGGCAACGCATTCTAGCTACTTCCCGATTGGGAGGATGGCCACCAGCCACGAAACTGAGAAGGAGCGCGGTGGAGATACAAAGTTTGCAGTGTACATCTCCACGAGTTTTCTGTTGGATAGTACATGGAAGTATCGTGAGACCCACGATGGACTGGCAGCTCCTGCCCGTTGTGTCGTCGATTGCGTGCCGGCCAGACTTTAAAGGTCCGGCGAGCTCGCCCCTTTCGTAGATTTTTCTCCCTCTTCTTTCTTCCCAGCCGTCGCCATACTGTATTTTTGGTTGGTACCATCGTGTACCATTTGTTGCTGCCCGGTACTGTTCCGGGACTGGACTTCCCCTGGGCTTACCCAGGGTTTTGTTGCGGCTCGTCGCCGTCGTCGTCGCCTGCCTGGGCTCGCCAAGGCCATTGTGATCGTTTGGACATCTTTGCTTCGGCAAAGTTGAACGCTGTGGTAACCTGGACCATCGTGACTTTTGTTCTTCCTGCTGCCCTCGCCAACTCCGGACTCTCTATATTCTCGACGTCTGCCACCTGCGCCATCATCCCCTCCACACACACCGTCCAAAACCAACCCAACACCGACATACATATAGCCATCATGCCTAACAAACGAACTGCTAATGCCCTAGCCAAGGCCGCCAAGGGTAAGCATAGTGCTATCATCTATAGCGTGGCACGTAGTGTCTAATCAACTTATTGGTCAAAAGTTACGTCCTTCTTCCCCAAGCGTGCCACTCCTGGCAACAATGTCCCTGAGGATGAAGACGTGGATGTGCCAGCCGCCCCTGCCGCTCGTCTCGCTGCCCAGCTGCCCCACCGGTCGTCTATACTCTCTTTAAGATAAATAAAATGCTCTATATACCTTTTGTCTATATTTAAAGCGACAGCGACGATGTGCCCATCCGCCACACCAGGCCGAGACTACAGTCTCGCTAGACAGCGACTCCGACGACAAGTCGCTCGTGCGCCCCGTCCACTCTCCTGGCCGCAGCACCCAATCTTGTGCCAAGCAGCCGGAGAGTGGCTCGGATGACAAGCCTCTCGTGCCCATGCGTGCTTCCGGCCACATCGCCCGCTCCCGCGCAAAGCAACCCTCTGTGGTAAGTGATGATGAATCTGGTGCCGATGGAGGTAATTAATATATTTCCTGTTCATGTCGCTACTCTCTTTTCTGCTTTTCTGTGTTTGATGCTGTGTGTTCGGTGATGTGTTGTGGTGTCGTCGGCTTCCGGCTGCGCGATCGCCCCTTTATCCCTTTGCCCCTTTGCCCCTTTTCGGGATGTCACCAATTGTCGCACCAGACTCGCCTTCCAACCGGCACCATCCGTCCATGCAATTTGCAAAAAATACTTTCCTATTTCCTTTCCTTTCCTATTTCCTTTCCTTTCCTATTTCCTTTCCTTTCCTATTTCCTTTCCTTTCCTATTTCCTTTCCTTTCCTATTTCCTTTCCTTTCCTATTTCCTTTCCTTTCCTATTTCCTTTCCTTTCCTATTTCCTTTCCTTTCCTATTTCCTTTCCTTTCCTATTTCCTTTCCTTTCCTATTTCCTTTCCTTTCCTATTTCCTTTCCTTTCCTATTTCCTTTCCTTTCCTATTTCCTTTCCTTTCCTATTTCCTTTCCTTTCCTATTTCCTTTCCTTTCCTATTTCCTTTCCTTTCCTATTTCCTTTCCTTTCCTATTTCCTTTCCTTTCCTATTTCCTTTCCTTTCCTATTTCCTTTCCTTTCCTATTTCCTTTCCTTTCCTATTTCCTTTCCTTTCCTATTTCCTTTCCTTTCCTATTTCCTTTCCTTTCCTATTTCCTTTCCTTTCCTATTTCCTTTCCTTTCCTATTTCCTTTCCTTTCCTATTTCCTTTCCTTTCCTATTTCCTTTCCTTTCCTATTTCCTTTCCTTTCCTATTTCCTTTCCTTTCCTATTTCCTTTCCTTTCCTATTTCCTTTCCTTTCCTATTTCCTTTCCTTTCCTATTTCCTTTCCTTTCCTATTTCCTTTCCTTTCCTATTTCCTTTCCTTTCCTATTTCCTTTCCTTTCCTATTTCCTTTCCTTTCCTATTTCCTTTCCTTTCCTATTTCCTTTCCTTTCCTATTTCCTTTCCTTTCCTATTTCCTTTCCTTTCCTATTTCCTTTCCTTTCCTATTTCCTTTCCTACCATTTCCGTTATGGTTTAAATATATTTGCACATGTTAGAATCCAATCTTTTTAACTATATTAGTCCTTCTTCAAACGATTGACGCCATCACCAGCCCTAGGTTCGAGCAAGGCCGCTGCCAAGATATTCGCAGAAGCCCTTGATGCGGCAAAGGTCGGCAAGCGAACTGGAGCCCTCTCGAGGCGCGGCCTTTCTGACCAGATGAAGGCCTGGATCAACAACGAGGCCGTCGATATCTGGGAGCCAATTAGCAGACGGCCAGCAGTCCCAGGTCGGAATTACACCCTCTCGTTGCCAGGTGGGACAACCCCAAAGGCGGCGCCTGCAATCGATGCCGTTAGCCCAGCGCTCGAAACCCGAGGGGGTGACTGAAGGAGCCCGCACTGTGTGTCATGGTGATGGTGGCCCAAAAGGCGGCGTCCGAGGCCGAGAGATCGTTGAAGACGATTTCAGGCAGCACAGTCGCGTTGCCGACGACGCGGTCGCTCTATAGGAATGAGAATAAAAAGGAAGGGGGCCAGTCAGTAAGTCAGGTCATGTCAGATCTAAAAAAAAAAGGGAAGAAAGAAAAGAAAAAGAATAAGCACCTCGACAACCATCCACGGCAGATCGCCGTCCTGTGTCTCCCCGTCCCCCTCGTGCTTAAGCTGCAGCTGGAGCCCCGGCGGAGCTTCCTGGTAATGTTCGCCGTGCTGCTCGGCAGGTACGTTGTCTTTGCCGGCGCGTACCGCTTCCGCGTATTCCTGGGCTATTTGACGGATGATGTCCCATGTGAGTTTTGCGGTCCCTGTACGCAAGTTGGGTGAGCTTCTTGCTGACAATCGGGCATGCTATCGATCAACCTAGGGGCTATCACCAATGGGCTGGGGTGGCGTCGCGTCGGCAAACTTTTCGACTCAGGTAAGTTGATTTTCAGCCTGTAGCCCTTGAATTTCACGAGACCGCTAGGGGATGAATGGTGCAAGGCTGACAGTATCTCGTCCACAGACGGGGACCCATAGTACGCGCCGCCATGAAAGCCATCAACAGCGTGGCCGACGCTTCACTATACGCCAGGTTGAGGGGGAGGCAACCAGGTGGGCAGTTTCCAGCGACACTCACGCCTCCCAGCGGGCTCAGGAGCTGGCCCAAGCTGGAGGAGGACCGTAGCAGGGAAGAGGAGAAGCACCCTGGCCGGGACGGGGGCGCGGGGCTCTCACCATCGGCTCCCAGCCCGTCGACATGGGCCACCCAAGCCGCGACAGCGACTCGGACGACATTGAACTGAGAAGCTGCATGGGCGCAAGTCATAGTGCGAGCTCGTCGAGGCTGCGCCGCCCATGGGCCTCGAGCAGGGCCGCCGGGAGACGGAATGGAGCGATATAATATTGATGTTTACATTAATTGCCGCGGGCCTATGGCTGAGCGCCCGGCAGCGATAGCGCATGCTCAGGTGCCAGCGGGAATTTCCTTTCGTATTTATTCATTGTCCAACCTGTATGATATGTCGTGACTTATAGGACGCGCGTCAGTTGCTTTCTGGCTCCATTGCCCTCCTTTCGTTGCTCTTGTTTCACCAGAGTTAGTCCCAAGCCAACGGGCACGATGAATGAGCTCAAATTAGATCCTGTGGCACGGCGTTTGGGGGGCTGGTGGCTTCTGCCGCGTCCAACCAGCGCGGACCGTACCTGCTTGAATCCCTGAATGACGTCATTGCCAAGCGTGGCTCACGGGACGAAACACGCAAGCAGCCTGGAGCTCAAAACAAACACGGTCAAGCTCATATAAGCTTCCTATCAATGGGTTTCTAAGGATAAGAAAACGGGCCCAGTGGCTCGGACTGGGCCGCCTCGGTATGGATTCTTAACTACCTAGGTACTCCTCATTCCCTCCAGCTGTTCCGTGCTCTTCACCACGAGCGCCTCAAGCATCGGGTCCAAGAACACCAGAGGGCCTCACAGACAGACAGTATCTCTAGTCGCAAGCCAGGATGCATCTATCACGCCTGATCCTCCTGGCCGGCCTGGCCTGCCTCGTGCAGGCCTCACCTGCTCCAGTGCCTAGGCTAGAAGCCGCGCTCAACCCAACGCCCGCGCCGACGTTGGAGGACCACCCGACGCGCACACTCGAGAGACGGGTCGATATCTGGGGCGGCTTCGAATCCGCAGTCAACTCGGTCTTGTCTGGGCTTGGGAGCTCGATCCCTTCCTATGTGGCCGATGGCGTCCCCAACTATTTCGTTGACTTGCCGACTGGTACCAAGGTCCAGAGCTCGCTGGGCATCAGTGACGAACAGGTCCGGGCCCTGCCCACGCAGGTCCTCAACATACCTCCATATGCAAACTGGAGCAACAATGCGTGGAACGTTCGCTTCCGTGGCAATGTAAGTTTTTCTTGGGCGCCGAGACACCGCCTCTTCGTCTCTTAGCCGCCGTATGAGGTGCTAAAGCCAAGCGATTCCTCTAGGTCTACAAACAGCCCAATATTAACCGCGAGACGCTCGACAAGCTGGCAGACGTCTTCGTCCCCGGCGAATTCAAGAACCTCCAGCCTTCCGAGCAGTCGCAGGCACGCAACCTCACGGCAAGCATATTCATCCTCCAGCAGGGCGACGAGAACGTGACGATGCAACTCGGCTCCAGCGGCGAGTCTGGTGGCGGCGGAGCTGTCAATGTCAATCTGCCCACACGCACCACGGCTCAGGGCGACTTTGAAGAGTTCGTGCCGATCCCGCTCAACGGCCTGCAACGAGGAGAAACGGCTCGGGAAGTCCAGCGGTTGAGCACCTTTGCGAACGGATCGACCCTTGGCAACGCGACCGCGTACCTTGTCCCGCCCAGGGGCCTCACCATCATATCGGACATCGACGACGTGCTTCGAGTGAGTCGCTCGGGCGCGTAACATCCATAAAATAGTAGCTAACACGGCGCAGGTCACCAAGATATATAAACCCACAGAGGGTTTGCTCAACTCATTTGCCCGCCCGTTCGTGCCTTGGCAGGACATGCCTAGCATCTATGCCAACTGGAGTCGGACTATTCCCAACGTTCACTTCCACTACCTGACCACAACGCCCGAGCAGGCCACTAGAATTTATATGGATTACATCTATAAGACATACCCGGCCGGCAGCTTCGACACTAGGCCGCTTAACTTCTCCGATGTGGCCGCGACTCTCTCGATCCGCAAGCACCTGCTCGACCGCATCTTCCAGACTTTTCCGGATCGCCGTTTTGTTTTGGTCGGCGACACGTCTAACTCGGACGTCTTAAAGGCAAATGCAACCACATGTCCTATTCTATTATTCCATGCTAACGTATTCGAGCATAATAGGCCTACCCGCAGCTGGTTTCCGACTTCCCCGGCCAGGTCGCTTGCATCCTCCTGCGCAACACGAGCTCCACGGATAAGGACATGATCTGGCCTTACAACACAGCCGGCTTCAAGAACGTGAACCAGACAAACTACATGTTCTTCCGCACCACCGACGACCTCGTGGGTATCGACCTCGGCCGTGGCGGCTGTTACAATTCGTCGGTGCCACAAAACTTGACGTTTGGCTACCAGGCCGAGCTCCTCAAGCGGGGAGCCGCCGCGCGCCCAGGGCTCGGTCTCGGGATGCCGACGGTGATTGCGGCAGTGGTGGCGGTCTTCCTCCTGTTCTAGTTGATGATGATGAGGCGATGATTTTTGCTTGTTTAAAGGCGCAGTTTTGCTCTGGGTTTAATGAAGCCGGCGGGCTCTGACAATAACCCCAACCCCTAAATTCACTGGTGGGACAATGATACCAGGCGATTGTAACCGTGTCTAAGTGAAATACAGATGATATCCTGTTTAGAGCGAACGAGAATAGAAATAGAAAAAAACCTCTTAACATGTGCGAAAAGCCTCTCCGTACAGTTCTCCATCGATGTCACATACAAAATGTCCTCGTCCTCCTCGTCCTCCCCTTCCCAACCGTCTTTTCCCCACATCCCAGGTGGACCCTGGTCCAGTTCCGGATCGTACGGTCCCGGTACCATGTCGAAGTCGACCATGCTTCAGGGCATTTTGATCGATATCAGTAGAGGTTATAAGCTCTCGCGATAGTGTCGTTTCAGGTAGTTTCTGGTTCTTGTCTCGATCAAAATGTTGTTGTCCTCGTCGTCCCGGACCTTTCTTTGTTCGAGGCGGCTGCGTTTTTCCGGGGTCGGTTGCCCAGTTGGTGTACATCTGTCGCCCATGCACGCGATGTGCGACAGCAAAAACAGACGGGATTGCCTGGNCACGAGGCTCGAAACAAAAACGTGCACCTCAACCACACAAACCTAAATTTGCCTTGCACCACGCTCCTAGGACAAAAACGCCTGCGAATCTCCTCAAAACAAGAGAGATGAGAAATAGGGGAAAATAAGAGAGATAAGAAATAGGAAAAGAGATGTGAATACCTTGCGCGTAGTGGTGCTCGCAAGTAAAATTTTAACAGCAAAATTTAAAGCTGCGTGTTGTGAAAGTCGCTCCTTTTGGTAGGCGCAGCAGGTGGGTGCAGAGGTGCACGTTTTATTTTGGGCTTCATGAGTTGGATAGCCCCAGGAGCTCATGGTACTCGGCCCGGAGCTTGAGCTTGGCTGGGTCGCCCTGGCAGTCCATTCGGCCAACACATGCTTGGAACACGTCCCGCAGGTATATGGTGAGCGACACGTCCACAGCAGGGTGTCGCCCCTTGTAGTACCACCGTATATGAGAGGAGCCGGCAATCAAACGAGTCCGGACACTGAGGCGCATCCCTCACCTAGCACCACCTGAAGGGAAAATACTGGTGGCCGGATCGATACCGAAACGTCCAAGAATGGTATCGGTGCCCAATATGTTAGGAATGTGGTCCTCGACAGTTCAACCTTCGTCATGGCAAAATCAGCGTCCTGGCTCCTATGGTGCTTGCCGGAATGGATTTTGCCGGTTCCATCATTCCGGTCGGGATGGACGGCAGTCGATATGTCCTGGCCATCACCGACTACTTTTCGAAGTTTGTGATGGCTATGACCATTCCCGAAGCTAAGGGAGTCACCATGGTGGACATTTGGAGATACTGGGGTGGGATTATCGGTTCCCCAGTGTGTACATTTCCAAACAACGGAGGATATTTAAGGAATGCCGGCGTCAAAGCATTCCTAGCCGGGCACGGCACCAAGATGTCGACTCGGCCATCAAGCGGTTGCAAATGGTCCAATTCCAATCGCGTGGCATAAGCGAAGCGTGGGCAAAATAAGGACAGCCATCCTTTGTTTGGGGGGCGCAGTGTAACTCTGGCAAGCCGGAAGGATTGGTTGGGTAGCCTAAAGGCAGTTTGGGTATTCACGATGGAGGTCGCCGTCGTGTTGTGAGTAATATTACAGAAAAAAATGGCTCTAAAGCCGTCTATTTTGTGGATGACACCGCTGGCTTCTCCTCCTTCTCCTCCTCTTCCTTCTCTTCGGCCTCGGGCTTCTTCCGCTTGGTCGTCGCCGCCTCCTGGGACTTCTGCCCGCCATCCGCAGCCATTTTCCGAAGCTTGGTTTCGGAATCAATCGAAACCACCCGACCACGATCGGCCAGGAACTGGGACATTTGACGAATGGGGCCAGGCTTGACATAGATGACCTCGCCATTTGGGCCAATCGTGACGATGGCCTCGTTGGCAGACTTATTGTGTTTGGACTTGGCCTTGGCCTTACCCTTGGTCTTGTCCTCGTCCTCGCCCTTGTCCCTCTTGAGTGGCCCTGCAGCTGTGATATCTCCAACAAGCAGGAGAGCGCTCATCTGCCGGGTGAGCGAAACATTAAGTCTACGTATAAATAACACGTTAGCATTGTGTTATATCGTAGTTTTTAGTGCTTGGGAGTGACGCATACCTGTTGCGGTCCGTCGTGAACCCGGGGCCAGACCACTGCGAGGTGCCGAAGACGATGGTGACGAGCTCGGCCTCGTGACCCTGGATCGAGTCGATGGTCGAGGACGGTGGCATGTCCTTGAGCCCGGCATTTCTCATCTTCCTCATCTACGTCCCGATAAGCTCGACATTGGCCTTGTAAGGCGCAAGGATGGCCATCCTTTTGGCGACGTCGGGCATTTCGGCCCCGACCGCGAGAGCAAACTCGGAAAGAATGCCGAGCGCAGCCTTGACCTGGTCGGGGCAGGACTTGGACTTGGTTTGGTCCACATAAACCCGAGAGCCCCGGACATCGAGGAAGATAGGGAGGAGCTGGCCAGAAGGAGAGTCTTTGAGGTTCGGGAACTTCTTCATGAAGGCCTCAAAAAGGACTCCGATCCTGTGCCGAGGGTGCGAGATGGCGCATCCCTCGTCGTTTTTCACCGGGAGGTTGGGGTAGAAGCTTTGAATAAAAATTTAGTAAATGGCAATGTACTAAATATTGTGGCGGAAACAAAGGGTATAGCACCGTGAAAGAACAGAAGGACAAGAAAGAAAAACTTACAGCGTCTTAGACAACTCAAACATGCCCTCGGCCATGCGGAATTGGCGGCGCTGTCTCCAAGTTGGCATTCCCGTGCCGGAGAGGAAGGCCAGGGCCGAAATTTCGCCGTTGAAGGCAAAGCGGTTGACGTACTCGCCCGACTTTTCGGTCACCTCTTCCTTGTATGTCATGACAGCAGGCTTCAGCTGCTTCGTGTCTCCGGCCATCGCGCAAGGAATGAGACGGTTTCCCCAGACCTGAAAAAGATCCGGTAGGTGTGTGGCTCCCTAGGAGATAGGTCCGTTAGCAAGTCGAGTTCCAAATTTAACAAACAAACATGATAAGTTTGGGGGTCACTTACAGCCTCGTCCAATGCCACGCACCGCATCTCCTTTTCCCACCAGTCCGAGTAAACGGTGTCCTCGACCCAGGGCTTACTGGGGTCCTCCTTATCGGAACCTTTCACCCTCGCAGGCGTGGTGAAAAGAGCATCCGCCTCCTCGACCACGAGAGCCAGCCATCGACTAAGCATTTTTCGCTCCGGAGCGTCGGCTTGGTACTCATCCGGGGTCAGTTTGCCGGAAATGAAATCGGCCAGCCGCATGCCGGGGGTCGACGAGGTAATTTTATCTCGAATAGTATCGAGGGCGTCGCTTTCGTCGGTGAACGGGAGGGCACCCGGTCGCTGTTTAAGGCGCGGAGGAGCCAAAAAGCCGGCGTAAGATAAAGGTCCCAGTGACCTCTCTCTTTTGGCTTGTCGCCGCTAAGCAGCTCCTGCAAGGCCAGGGCCTCGTCGTGGAAATTGTACCCACGAACAACCAGTTTGTACTTGCGCCGGGTCGGGTCGTCGGTGGCCAAACTCTGGTTGTGGCGGTCGATGACCCGGCACGAAAGCTTGTAATACCGCTCCGCGAAATTGGAAGCGGCGGCATGTGAAGGCCCGGACCCGAAGAGCCTGCCAAAGACCTCGTTCATACACAAGGAGATGGTGGAGAGGACGCTGGTTTTACCCATACCCGGGGCCTAATTAAATTTGTAAGCAACAGTGTTCAGCGGTGTTAGGTTAGGTTGCACATACAGACTTGACCATGGTCAGACCGAGCAGGCGCTTGGAGACGTGCGCGAGGAACCGATCACGGTCTTCCGGGACAACCTCGGCGACAATGGCCTCAAGGTACTTCGGGTCAATGCCACTTGTGGGATCGACAGCCGGGAGAGGCGTGGGAGAGACACGGCCGGGGCCATCCGACAACATAGCGTCCGTCGACGAAACCAGATCAGCGCCATCGACGGCGCGTTGCTGGTCAATGAACCCAGTTCCTCGGGCGAGAGCCAAGTGGAGCGCCTGGCTCTGAGCGGCGCGATCGGGACACTCGCCGTGCCTCGGCGGGGGCGATGGAGGTGCACTAGGGAGAAGCCTGCAGGCGGCCTTCACCAATCGCTCGGCCTCGAGGAGAGGGTTCTCAAAGTTCAAGGCGATCCAGTCCTAGGGGTAATCATCCTTGTTGGCCGAGTTGACGTCCGTCTTGGGGGAGAAGACCTTGGGGACGAAATCGGCGCCGGTAAGTCGAGAGCCCTTGGTTTCTCTTGGCCGGCGGGCAAAAAGCACGAGCTCACCCTCCGCGATCGGGCGATGCTTGAGCTGAGAGAAGCACTCTGGATGCTGGACGAGGGTTGCCCGCCATACCGCTGTCGCGTTCTCGGAGTCCTCTCCCTCGAAAAGCTGAGGAATAGCGGGCTGTCGTTGCTGGTCAGCCGGCGGAGAGCCTTCATGTACACCTCTTCAAACAGCGGAGGTAGCGCCAACACAACGTAAAACGCGCACGCCCTCTCCTCCTGGCTCACCGGCACAGAGTAGGCCCGCATGCGGAGCTTCTCGATCTCCTTGGCCTTGACATCCACCCAGAGCACGTCCTGCACAACGGCCTGCGTCAGAACGGTGACGTGGTCGTTGTCACTGGCATGGCCAAATGATGGCTGGAACCGGTGGCCTCGGAGCGTCCGCATCTGCTCCAGGTATCGGTCCACATCCCAGTACTGCTGGGTGCCGTAGCCGTACTCGAACGGCGGTGGAAGGCGAGCACACGAGAAATACTCCGCGACCTGAGCACCCTGCATCGCGGCGACCAGGAAGAAGGCCCGAGACGACAGAATGTCGGCGAAGGTGACCCCATGGGCAATCGGCTGGCCACCGTTGATCCAAGAGTCGACCTCCTCGTCATCTGCGTTGCAGAACGGCTTCCCAGCGCCATGGATGACCGGATTGGCATTGTTCGTTATGCTGATCCGGATCTCGTGAAGGGCCGTCGAGCAGCCGAAAAGCTCAACAGTGGTACTGCGGGCCGGGCGCGAGTCGATCTGGATGTCGGCGAGTGGCAGCCAAATGATGACCTCGTAGTGCTCGCTCTCTTCCATGTCGATCCGCCACTCATCACCAAGGCCTGTCGGACGCATTAACACTATCGTATAAATGTTAGCAGGCCACTAAAAAGACAGAGGAAAGAGGACAGGAAAGAGGACAGGAAAAGGAAAGATGAGAGAGGAGAGGAGCACTTACCGTTCTCAACATGGCCAAATCCCTGATCTTCGTTGGCCAGGGCAGAGCCGCGGGGGAACCGAAGACGGATCCCGAAGGCAGGGCTGTCGTCCGTCCGGCCGCCCGCCCAGACCATATCAGCCTTAACCTGGCAGTTTGAAGGTGGGTGATTAGTAGAGTGCCGGAGGTAAATACACCAAGGCGCTGGTGACGATCAAGTACCTTCGTGATGTTGGCGATGGGGCCCGCCCGGCAGCAAACGACCTTCTCGAAGTTCGCCGTCATCAGGGCGACTTGCTTCGGCTTGATCTTGCAGGCATCCATCTTGACGGCTTCGTTGCCGTTGCCCTCTACAGGGACTTCCACACCTTGGTGAGACATTTTGTCGAAACGGGTTTTTTCTTCCGAAGAAGAAAAAAAGTACCACTCCCGGAGGATGTGGTGACCGTCCCTCAAAAAGGTCCCAAAAACAAACACCCGAAAAATGTCCCCCGCCCCTACCTGGCTAGGACTACGCCAACAAGCTCGATCGACGGCCGGAGCCGAAGAAAGAAGTACCACTCCCGGAGGATGTGGTCAACTTGTGGGTTCGCCCGTCGCCCTATCTAGACAAAGTTAAAAGCGACGAGGTCGTGTGGCCACACGCCTGTCGCACGCAGCGCGTAAACCTGAGCAGATTGTGGGCGCCGAATTTGAAGAATGGCGCCGATCAAAAAGTAGGTTGTTGAGGAAAGCGAGGAACCCAAAAAGGAAAAGATCCTGTTGGTGGGGACGTAATTAAGAACCAGAACTGCCGAATTCGGTGCTCACGTGACCGAGTCTCCATATGTGGCACAGCCACAGCGCTCTGGGGTGGACCCACATCTGCGGGAAGCCTCAAAAGGAATTGCCAGCGGCATCGTCTGCCTTTCGATAGTGGCACGTAAACCAGAGTGGGAAAGAGGGTAGAGTAAAAATTCAACGCATCCATCCATGACTGCCTAAAGCAAATTTTGTGCTGCCCATCCGTCTTCTCATCGCAAAGCTTCCTGTTAAGTCATACAATAGGACAATTATCAACTGTCCCTCAACGCCGAGGAGCCAACTCCTGCGAGCCTGCCAGTCTTGAGCAAGCGGGCGGTAGAAGATCTCCAAGAATCGCTCCCACCGTCATCTCCACTTCAATGGAGGTACACCTACCGACCCCTCACAGCTCCTCCTTGGCCTTCGCCTTGGCCTCATCCGCCATCACCTTGGCCTCATCCGCCTTCGCCTTAGCCTCATCCGCCTTTTTCTGAGCAGCGTCGGCGCCAATGTGAAGCTGGTCCTTAACCCAGTCAAGCGTACTCTTGACGTTCTCACCAATTTTAGCCAGGATGGTGCCAGAGGGACTCGAGGTTCCGTACTGGTAGTAGGTCCACTGCCTGCGAGCCAAAGCCCGAAGCTCGTTGGTCTTGGTACCCTGAGGGACGGGCTGCAGGAGAAGAAGCAGGTTAGTCAAGCGATGAAAAGATAACAAGGTTGGATATCTGGAGAAACCAAGGAAATACATACAACTCCGTAGCTGTCTAGGTAATTTTTCAGCTCGCTGTCCGACCAGGCATCAAAGAGGTTGTTCTTGGCGGTTTGGGTGGCCTTGGCCAGGTAGCTGGTTGCCGAGGCGTAGCTATCACCGCCGGCACTTGAGGCGCTAGCATAGGCGGACTGGGCGGCCTTGACGAGGTCGGCGCGCGTAGCATCAGACTTCTCAGCGACCTTCTTGGCAGCCGCGTCACCATTGGCAAGGATGTAGTTCTTCAGGTTCTCGTAGGTGTAGTCCTCGAACGTCCAGACGGTCCAGCCACTCGCAGCCTTGTGGGAGTGTTTGCGCACCAGAGCGCGGAGCTCATCGACCTTGGATGTCTGAGGCACCGGCACGCCACGGGCGTCCAGGTACGATTTTAGACGCGATTCGGACCACGTGGCGACAGCCTTGTCGAAAGCCTCTTGAGCCGCGAGCGAGGCGCTGTCGGTGGCGCTGGCATAAGTGTTACCCGCATTGGAAGTGGCGGCACCATAGGCCGAGGCAGCAGTTCCCGAGACATTGTCACCGAGGATGTCGGCGCGGTGCTTCCGGACAATGGCGCGAAGCTCGTTGACCTTGGTACCTTGGGGAACTGCGAGTATGTGGTCAGCATACGAATCTTGCAACAAACATTCACAGGATCATATAGAGTGAGCCTTACCTGGGATGCCATTGCGGTCGGCAAAGTCTTTTAGCTGGGATTCGCCCCACGCCTCGATGAGCTTGTCAGTCAGTGTGGCGTAGGCGGCCTGGGCGCTCGCACTGGCACTGGCCATCTGCTCCTGCGACTTTAGGTAGGCGAGGCGCGAGTTGCGGCGGACCGAAGCGATGAGCTTGTCACGAGTGCTAGGCTGGGGCGCGGGGAAGCCGTGGGTATCAAGCCAATTTTTCAGCTCCGAATCCGACCACGACTCGTACAACCAGTTGCCTGGGTAGGCCGAAGCCTCACCAAGCTTCTTGGCAACAGCGTCATAGTTCTCGCGAGCCTTGGCCAGGAGAGTATCACGCTTGCGTGGCTGCGGGACGGGAATGCCATGGCGGTCACAGAAATTTTTCAGCTGGCTGTCACTCCAGGTGTCGAGAATCCAGTCCTTGACGCTGACGTAGCCCTGCTGAGCCTTGTCCTCGGTCTCGTACCAGTACTTCTGGACCTGGGAGACCAAGCTGTCCTTGCTGGCAGCGGCCGAGTCCTTGGTCTCGACGCCCTTCTGCTGGAGGTAGGCGTTCAGCTGCTGCGTATCCCAGTTCTGGTACGGCGACACGACGTAGCTGTCCCAGTTCTGTTGGACCAGCTTCTCCAGATCGCGTCGGTCGGCGGGGGTTGGGTACGGGATGTCGTGGTCCGACAGCCAGCGCTCAAGCTCCGTCTCTTGCCATTTGTTGTAGGCTGTTGTAGTATGCAGGGAGCAGTCAGCATTCTGTCTGCGTATCGCGGAGGAAGAAACGGCCATACGATGCTGCCGATAGACGATCTGGATGGAATATGAGGAGGATGAGGGCAATACATACCGGCCTTGGTAAACCAGCTGCTGCCCAGAGCGCTGCTCACAAAGGCGAGCTTGACGAGAGTCGAGAGGAGTCTCATTGTGAAGACGAGGCGGTGCCGCCGTGGCCGATCTTAATCTGTTGCAGGCCCAGGACTGGCTCGGTGCGTGTTTGTTGTGGTGTTCCAGGATAACTGGTCGTTTGCAAGAAAAGATGGGTGTTTATCGTTTGAGGCTGGGGAGATTCCCAGATGTCCTCAATCAAGATTTTGGTCTGGGAGATGGTGGAAGTGGGAGGCAGTGAAGGTGAATGGGAGAAGAAATCTGGTTGGCCTAGGAAGTGAAGGGAGAGTTGAGACGTGGCCGTGGTGAAGACCGTAGAATCAGGCAGTTACAAGTACCCACGTTGCGCAGTCGTGGCAATCAATCACGTCACCTTGTCGTTTGTTTACTCCCTAGCGCCTTCTCCTGCTACGTGCAACCTACAATGGAAGGTACCTGCCACGCCTGCCCGGCCTGCACTCAGTTGGACCCCGCTTCGTTCCAGTCTCTTCCATGCAACCAGCACCTGGCAGCAAGCGAGACATCCGAGCGTGACAGGCTGCCAGCTGGAGCTCCCCAGCACACCAGTCGCACCCAACGAGCACATGCGTTCACGATCGAGATTTGCGGGAGGACTTATGACGTCGTCGACCTAGCATCCCCGGATAGCGGGGTCTGATTGGGCGATAGCTTCCTGCGCTGGAGCTTTTGGCCCGAACGAGCCGGATGATAAGCACTTCTTGGCTACCTGTCCGGGCATGTGCGGCTGCCAATGATGCTCCTGGCCGCTTGGAGTGTGGTTGCGGCAAGAACAAGGGATGCGCCTCCTGACGTCATTCGCCATGCGCTGGGGCGAAGCCAATTCATCTAGTGTGCGGGGGCAGGATTGTGACTAAGCCAGCGCGAGGCGGGCTTCATGACGCTGCGAGTAAAAAAAAAAATAAATATACAAAAAGAGAAGAAAATTAACAACGAGCTCAGATATACACAATTGCGATCCACGATCGAATGTGCACCCATCCATGAGTATCTATAGCTTCGTCCTCGCCTGTGTTTAAACGGGAACATCCTGATATCAAGCTCATTCGGTCGGAAACTAGCCTCAAGACCCGCCTTGACGTCGCTGTCCTCGGAGGCGGGCTGATGAGCGGGAAATCCCGCGACAGAAAGAAATCGGATGTCTGGTGGTGCGAAGAATTCGTTGTTTCGCTTGTAACAAGCTCCATATAAATCTCCCAAGAACGCGAGACGCACAGTTGCAAGCGTGCAACTGCATGGTCTCCGTGGCGCAATTGGCTAGCGCGTCTGACTGTTATACCCTGGTATGATAAGTCATCAGGAGGTTCCTGGTTCGAGCCCAGGCGGGGACGCTCTTTTGCTCGATGTTGTTCAACTTCAGCGAGGGTTTTGTTTGTTTGCATTTGTTTTTGCTCACACATGGAGGTGCGACAGGCACTGCCCGCGTGTGATTGTCACCCATGGTTCCATCACTATCTTTTCCCTCCTGCGTTCAATTCGGCAGGCTCGCTGAATTTGGTCGCTCGTTCCTACAGCAGGAGCGATCGATGGTGGATCTGAGCCGCCCCACCTCCCGTCGTCGTCCCCAGAAAAAAAAAATGTCGGCCAAATTTCTACACGGCGCCTTGCACACGCTTGCGCTGCCGGACAACCTTTCAGTCTCGGCAGGAAGGACAACAAATCGTAGCCCAAAATGGCACCTCAGGATCAAAATATGCCCTTCATCAGGAACCTAGCGTCCAGCGGTATGCCACCACTCATCCCTCTCGCCTTATTTCTCCGCCGCCAAGATTACTGACGAACCGGCGCGGAAATTCCAGACCGAAAGGCGCGGACGCAGGCGCTCAGCTCGCTTGAAATGTTCCTCTCATCTCGACGACTCAACAACCCGCTCTGCCCCGTCGAGATCCTGAAGCTGTGGAAGGGCCTCTACTACGCCCTGTGGATGTGCGACCGCCCGCTGCCGCAGCAGAACCTGTGCGCCGAACTCGCGGGGCTGATGCGCTCCTTGCCGCATGAGTCGGTTGTGCCCTGGCTGCGCGGCTTCTGGGCTACCATGGCGCGCGAGTGGACCAGCATCGACGTGCTACGCATGGAGAAGTTCTTGCTGCTTGTGAGGCGGGTGCTGGGCGCAAGCCTCTCGTGGATGCGGCGCGACGAGTCCGAAGACCGGCTGAGCAAGACGCAGAAGAAGCAACTAACATCGGAACCCAAGCCGGGGCGCTGGCACGAGGACAGGGTGGACGACGTGGTCGCGCTGCTCAAGGAGTGGCCGTTCTCGACGGATGCGGACGTCGAGGGCCGCGAGGCCGCCGTCGGCGAGGGGGAGCATCGGGATCTGGTCCCGCACACAGTCGCGGCGGGGTTGAGGATACACGTGTTGGATATTTGGGTGGACGAGGCCGAGAAGGTCGGGCTGCTCGGGTCGACCAAGGAGGGGGAGGTGGAAGATGTGGAGGCTCCCAAGATCCTTGACAGGATCAATGCGCTCGTGGAGGAGCTACACCGGAATACGGAAACCACATCAGTCAAGGTCCGGGCCGAGGCATCACTCAAGGACGACAGGCTGCCGTGGAACCGGAGCGGGGCGGCCGGCGGTGGCGACGAGGGCGGCAGCTGGGACGGATTCGACGACTGAATAAGAGTCGGTTGCAGCGGCCTGCACGCGCAGTGTGCGTGATTCTCACCCCAGCCGTCGGCTGTGTGCCTTGGTCCTGGTGTTTCGGCGTTTTCGGTAGACAAAGTGAAATTGACTATTTTGATACCCAAGGAGGGGCTTATACGCTGTACGCGAAGCCTAGCGCCATTCTCCACAGCGAATGGTGCGTGGCTCTGTCATGAAAAAGGACTCCGTCGCCTGACGGGACGATGTAATACGAGTCCACCTCCGCTCTCAAAGCCTCGCGTATGTCCCAGTTTAGCCCGACAGCATTGTTGGGATTTCCAATTCGGGGTGGGCAGACGCATGAGGGATCCCGTGTATTCAAATGGGCGTGCACCGTCGTTCGAGACGCTCAATTGCAGGTGATCGTGAAGCAGACACAGGCCCAAGCGCCCTGTGAACCGCCATCCCTGCACGCCCACCAAAGCTATCCCAGGCCTGACAACGCGCGGCAGCCCTGTTGCTCTGCGTTCAGGACCAATCAATATCAACAACAAGCACAGCCAGTCGATCTGTCACCCAGGATCGAACAGCAGCACGAGTCGTACACAATACTGTAAAATAACATCGGTATACACAGCAGCCCTAGCAGCAGCGCCCGACGGCCGACCACAGCAGTGGACCTCAGGGGCGGGCCAGAGCCCCTGGTGCAACCACCATCGCTCCCACAAGCACAGCAAACGCCAAGCAGGAATGGCGCACGACAGGAACACGCTCGTCTTGGGCTCTCGCGAGCTGGAGATTGCACAGGACGAGCTGCTCGTGCGGGAGACGGCGGCCACGAATGGCAAGAAGAAGACGAAGGCCAGCAGGACCTGCGGCCTGGGCTCGAGGAGTGCCGCAAAGGCAGCCGACGCGCCACAGTCGATCCCGCTCTACAACATCCTCTGGGCCGAGGTCGCTGACGGCGCCCTGACGATCGACTACGCCCAGGACCTCTCCAAGACCCGGCTGCGCGCCGCAAAGCTCTCCGTGCCGCTGCCAGCGCCGACGCCGCCGCCGCCCTCGACCCAGTCGTCCGCCGACGCCGACGCCGCCGCGAAACAGCCAACAACGGATGCCGCCGCGTCGGCCTGGGCGGCGCTCCTGCTCGACCGGAGCTACGATCCGGCGTCGACGCGGCGCAAGCGCGCCTACGTGCTCGTTAACCCGCACGCCGGGCCCGGCGGCGCCATGCGCAAGTTCGAGAGCGAGGTCCGCCCCATCTTCGAGGCGGCACGCATGACGCTGACGGTGGTGGCGACGAGCCGGCAGGGCGAGGCGGTGGAGCTGGTGCAGGCGATCGACCCGGACGCGTTCGATGTGGTGGCGGCGGCGTCGGGCGATGGGCTCGTGTACGAGGTCTTCAACGGGCTCGGCCGGCGGCCCGACGCCCGCCGCGCCCTCGGCTCGCTCGCCGTCGTGCACATCCCCTGCGGCAGCGGCAACGCCATGGCCTGCAACCTCTACGGCACCCACCGCCCCGCCGCCGCCGCCCTGGCCGCCGTCAAGGGCGTGCCCACGCCCATGGACCTCGTCAGCGTCACCCAGGGCTCCACGCGCACGCTCAGCTTCCTGAGCCAGTCGCTGGGCATCGTCGCCGAGGCCGACCTGGGCACCGAGAACCTGCGCTGGATGGGCTCGTCCCGCTTTACGTACGGGTTTCTGGCCCGCTGCTTCAAGCGCGCCGTCTACCCCTGCGACATCTCGGTCAAGGTCGAGATCGACGACAAGGCCGGGATCAAGAAGCACTACTCGCGTCACCGCTCCAACTCGTCGGCCGAGGCCCTCGGCGGAGGCGGCGGGAGCAGCAGCAGCAACGCCAAGGATGGCAGTGACAGCAGCAGCGCGGAAGAGGGACTGCCGCCGCTCAAGTTCGGCACCATCAACGATAAAGTGCCCGAGGACTGGGAGACTTTTTCGCTGGACAAGCTGGGCAACTTTTTCTGCGGAAACGTGAGTTTTTCTTGGACGCAACCTTGTTTTTTTCTTTTTCGTCGTCGGAACTTATGACACCTACTAAACCATGATTGCGTGATATGTAAATCAGATGGCGTACATGATGCCCGAAAACAACCTCTTCTCGGCCGCCTGCATCGACGACGGCCTCCTGGACCTCGTGACGGTCAACGGCGACATCTCGCCCTTCAAGGCCATCTCGCTCATGACGTCGGTCGAGAACGGCAAGTTCTTCGACGACCCCCTCGTCAGCTACCGCAAGGTGTCGGCCTACCGCATCACGCCGCGCAACCAGGCCGACGGCTACATCAGCATTGACGGCGAGCGCGTCCCCTTTGCGCCGTTCCAGTGTGAGGTCCACCCGGCCCTCGGCCTCGTCATCTCGCGCCGCGGGCTGTACGAGGCCCCCGGTCCGCGGGACTGGGACAAGGTCTCTGTTGCCGAGAGGATCATGGCTTGACGAGACTTGAGCCGTGTGCCGTACATAGCAGGCTTGCGTGCATATTGAGTGTGCATTCCCTTTGTTTGTAATTTATAATTTCTTGCTGAACACAGGCCGAGAAGAGAAGAAGCCGCAGGCATGATAGAGGCGCCACTGTTCCTTTTTCTGTTTCTTTACTTGCTTTCTCGCATTATTTTGTCTTGTACATCATTCACATCGTCATTCCTTACCGCTGTACCCGGAGCAGCAACCCTTCTGGCTTTACTCGGTTTCCCATGCAAGCCAGTCCTCCGGGTAGCCAACGGGGAGAAACAGTGACAAGGGTGGTAGATTTAGAGATTTGACATTACTTCATAACTTAATTAAAATACCGTGTCGGCTTTTAATCTAGCCACCGACACTCGACTCTATCCCGCATCTAATTGAGCAGCGCTTTTGTTGTGGTTGTTGATATAGTACACGGCTTAACGCCCCATACGTATCGTAATCGTTCGTGGTATCGGTGAATTGCAGTCAAAGACAAGCGGCTTCCGCTACCTGCGCGGCCTCCTGAAGACGCAAATCATCCTGTGACATAATAGCGCCTCTTCCAACCGGTCGTCCGAGACGCATTGCCTATGACACGCCTGGTACTCCCTCTGCACCCGGGCAATCTCGCCGCCGTAGCCGCAACGTCCTGTCGTCGCGTTGTACTTTTCCGGAGCGCGGTGGCTGGGGAAAAGAGCGTCCCTGCCGAGGTCCGTGTCGTGGCCGCCCGAGTTGACGCACACGATCACCTCGCGCTCGACCTCGCGGCGCTCCACCACGGCGGCACCGTTGGGCGTTGTTGCTGTCACCACCTGCGCGGGCGGGAACAGGAGCTCATGGTAGTCGACGGCGGGCGAGGCGAGCGAGTGGTTGTGCTCCTTGGTAAGGTTGTCGAACAGCAGGTTGAACTGCTCGAGGGGCAGCAGGTGGCGTCGGAATCGGCTGAGAAATGCCCTGAACTCGAGCGACAAGCCCGGGCAGCTGCGGTCGAGCAGGTGCTGGACGTAGCCGTCGAGCATGACCATGTCCTCGGAGAAAAACACGGGAAAGTCGGCGCCCAGGCCGAGGGCGTCAAGCACCCGGGCCGACTGATCGCGAAGGCGCTTGTTGGCGGCGCTCTCGGGAAGTGACGTGCCCAGGACCTTGACGGCGCGTCGGGCCTCGTCGCGCAGCTCGTCCCGGTTGGCGCACCGGTACTGCCAGCGCTGGGCCGTCAGCTTGCGCGTCGTGCTGCCGCCGCTGCCGCCGCGCTTGGGCTCCTTGTACTTCTCCGTCACGAGCTCGAGCCGCATGCTGATGACGATGACCCGCCCGAACAGGAAGCCCCGCTCGTCCGCCTGGTCGTACGGCGAACCCACGCCGGCGTCGACCTTTCTTGCAGCGTTGGCGACCATCATCAGGTTGCGCGGTGCCGGGGTGGGGATCCTGGTGATGCTGTCGACCGCCATCGTTTCTTTTTTTTTTCCCCTCTTTCCCTCTTTCCCTCCTCTCTTGTCTTGTCTTGTCGTTTCCCTCTCTCTTTCCGTCCTTCTGTTGCTCTTGTTCGCTGTCCTGGCTCCGAGGATTGTATGCGCCTTTTTTGCAGGACGCAAACGCTTGTCCTCAGGAAAGGCAGTGCGACTCGCCGCCCTTATCTGCAAGGCGGGTTAGATGGTGCGTTCATTGTTTGACATTGAAGGATGGATATGAATGGCAAGTATGAACCTTTCTCCGAAGGGAGGGCCCAAGGCGAACAAATAGGGCGGGCGTTGGTTTGGTTCTTCAATGGAATGAGTCGCCCCGGGTGTGGCTGAGCCTCGCCTTTCAGACGCCCTCTTTTAATTGATTTGCTGAGAGGCTTTCTTTGTCTGGCTTTGCCGCCGGCCCCCCTTTTTTTTTTCCTTCTTTTTTCCTCACCGGTCAGAGCAAGTCGACTGCAGGCGCCCGATGCAAGGGGTAAGGGAGACAGCGAGCGGGCACAGTTGGGCTTAGTAGGCCCAACAAAGGGGCGTGGAGTAGTACGGTTGGGCTCGAGTGCGACTCGTTGTGAGCAAGCACCCATCATGAGGTGTACAAATGTGTATTTGTATTATTTGCCGGCCTGGGAGGCTGTGCAGTCTGATAGCTCACTCTCGCTTGGGGTCTGCAGCGATCTTGCGCGGCACAAACGTAATTGGCGCCGCTGATGATCGTGTGTGCTGAACTTCCATCTTGTGTGCTGGCCACCTTGGCATTTGGGATGCGCCAGCGACGTCACCTGGCGTCAGTCGCTCAGCGGTGATTGAACCCGTCTGGGGTCGCACGGGACCAACCGGGAGGCCAACATGCCACCGGACGGATCCAGGCGCATGGCATGCCTGCGACCGTGGAACAAGTCCCAACACGTTCCGTCGGAAACCCGGGCGTGGCGCAGGCTAAAATGGAGGCTTCCGACTGGCGCGTGCCAAGAGTCCAGACTTCTCCGACCACCCCAGGGAGTCAGGCCGGCCGTTCGGGGTCCTGGGTCTTGCCGCATGGCCTCGGTCCGAGACTTCCTTGTCCAGCTGCCTTCAAAAGGTCACAGGTTCGTCGATGCCGACATGGACAAAGACGAGACAGCCCACGGAATCGACCAAGCCACGCCTCGGCTCAGGCATCGGTGGCGGAGAGGCCTCGAGAGGGGCTGAGCCTCTGATTTGCCGGCGGGACCGGTATACCCCTAACCCCGGAATCCGGGGCTGAATGTGGGCATATCTCGCATCCAGGATCGATTCAGGGGTCGAAAGCGAGCCACGTGAGGACGAGCCAAGCCTGTCAGATGCGGCCATGGCTTCAATCGACATCCCACTTTTGCTCGCGAGCATCATTTCTTTCCTGCGACTGCTCAAGCCGATGCTGCTCGTCCCGCTCGTTCATTTGCCACGGCGGACCCCTGCGCCATGACCATGATCAAACCGCCCGCCATCATGGCCATGGCGCGCCGCCGCCGATCCCACATCGCCATAGCCGGCATATTATTGCTTCTCGTCGTCTGGCTGGCCACGCCGTTTGACAGGTAAGCCGCCCGGCCACGACCTGCCGCCCTCCGCTATTACGTCCCTGGCTGAACCAAAGAAGTTTCATATATCTCATGCCCAAGTATTACTGGAGCTGGCCCTTTGCAGACCGCCTTTCGGACGAGCAGGTCTTCTCCCACCGGCCGCCGCCGCACCCCGTGGACATGCTGTCCGACGTGGTAGTCATCATGAAAAGCGGCTATGGAACACGTGACCGGATCCAGGGGTGGCTGGACGCCCATGCAGAGAATATAAATCTGGACAAGCTATTCCTGGTGGCCGATTATGTGGCCAACTTCTCCATCACGGCCCAGGGTCAGAAGCATACTCTGCAGATGTACGATTCGGTCCGTTTCACCATAGATGCGTCGGTGCCACCCCTGCCACCAGACGCGAAGCGCGTGAAAAACTACAATGATTTCCAGGACGCCTTGGCTGCTGGCGATGCAGAGCGGCTGAACCGCTACAACAAGGAGTTTGGATACGAACTTGACGTGATGAAAGTTAGTGATATTTCACTTCACGCGAGACCTCGCCAATTTTATCTGCAAACACTCGGACCCTAGCCAGACTAGAGAACGCTAACTTACGCCCACGCTCATCTTGCAGTTTGTCTCGAGCTTGGAAATGGCCTACAATCGGTGGCCTAATGAGAAGTGGTACATAATGGCAGACGACGACTCGTATCTGATGTTGCCCTCAGCCAAGCAGCTACTCCAGCAGTTTGACCCCAGCAAGTTACACTACTTGGGGAACGCAGAGGGCCATTGGACGGGCCGATTTGGACACGGAGGATCCAATTTTTTTGTGTCTCAAGCGGCCATGACAAAACTCTTTCGCAAGCACCGCGAGGCCGTCGGGGCGGGCAACCACGAGGCCTCCACAACGGCGAAGCTGGGCGACTGGCTATTAGCTGTCACTTTTAATCGAATTGGCATATATGTACAGGTTCGTAGAGCCACAAATCCTAATTGTTTTGTTCACACCACGCTAATATGTTGTGTTGGAGCACAGGAGGGCCACAAGCGTTTTTTCAACGGCGAGGACCCCTGGTCGACCAAGATACGCGCCGACCGCGTCTGCTCGCTCCTCGTCGGCTTCCACGCGCTCAAGACGGGCGACGTGATGCGCAAGGTCGCCGCTAACTTTGGCCCGCTGGCCAGGCCCGCGACCTGGCGGGACGTGTGGGAGATCCTGGGCGAGAAGGAGGCGTTCAAAACCGGCGCCGAGTCCCACTCGCGCAACGACTGGGACTACGTCGGGAACCCGGACGAGGCCACGTCCACGTTGAGAAACTCCCCAGCCGCCGTGACTTGCCAGGACGCGTGCCTGGGAAGGAAGTGGTGCCTCGCCTGGACTTACGTGCCCGAGAAGAAGGAGTGTCACTTGAGCCCTTGGATGGCTGTTGGGAAATCCGCAACGGGCAAAGTTTCTGGTATTAGCGTGGCACGTGTTAAGGCTGTGAGGGAGGGATGCCCCAAGCCTTGACGATACGTGTTTGATGATAACAATTTAGGATATCTGGTTCGACAGAGTTTTGTTCTAGGTCTCTCTCCGGTAAATCTTGCACAGAAATCTGCTATAAATAGCGATCAATCGGCCAAAAATATGACATCAGCTACGAATACCGTATTAGCTCCAAGCCAAAAATTGAGCCAAGAATATGAGACTCTTCCTGCTAAACCGCACATCCCAGCCAAGGTGCCATCCATCACATCGCTGCCCCTTTCCCATTCTGTTTGTCGGACAAGCGAGGCTGATCCAAGCCCTCAGCCTCATGGGTATCCATCACAGCACGATGGCCAGCGAACCATCATCCTGCATAAACTCGCCGACGCCGTAGCGCTCCGTCTTCAGCGTCCAGTTGACCGACCCGTGAAGCAGGAGCTCGAGGCTGGACGTGTAGGCCTCGGCGGACTCGGCGTGGCCCGGCGGCTGCTGCCGCGACTGGATCTCGTGCCGGACTGCGGCCCCGGCCTTGACGACAGCCCGCGTCGTCTCCTCGAACTGGGCCACAACCCCGGCCATGGCCGCCACCACGCCCTGCTGGCCGCTGGCGTCCGACTCGGCGACGGCGAGCGGGATCAGGCTGAGGAGTGTGCCTTCGGACTAGTGACCACCGGGTTTCTAGGTCAACGATCTATTTCTCATCCTAAATCTGTGTGAGTTAGTGGGACTTCACCGCTTACCAACTCCTTCTTGAGGGAAAAGATGTCGTTCATCCTTCGTTGAAGTTAGCATGATGCTCGAGTAGGTAAGGTTGCTTCGGGGCAACAAAGCTCTTACACCGAAAGGTTCTTGTTGATTCCGTCCTGCATGATGTCGAGCTGCTCCTGAATGGATTTGTCGAGGTTGGACATACTGACGGTTGCGGCGCACCCAAACCGCATTCTGCGTGAAAGGAATCTCTCTAGTCAGTCCCTCTCTCTTTTCTAATCTTCGTTTATCCCTTTCCCCGTACACCGTATGTAGTTTATATCAAATGGCTCAAGGGTTGTCTCGCAGCCACTTACACGGCAAGAGATGTATGCACGAGCACGCCAACCGAGTGGCAGCGCATGCGGAAGAACTCGTCGATGCTGGGGAACCGGCCCACGAGGCGCATCTCCTGCTCGACGGCCGTCGCGGCCATGTACTTGCGGATCTGCTCCCAGAAGCGTCCGATCTCGCCGCCGTCGCACCTCGCGCGCAGTTGTGGTCCCACGAACGCAAAGACGCCCGACACCGACGTCGGCGGCACGAGCTGGCCCTCGGCGTCCGTCCCGAGCACGTCGCGGCAGTCGCAACGCCCTTGCCCGTCTTCATCGCCGTCATGGAGGCCTAGCTGGTGCCCAATGTAGATGAGCGAATGGGCGCGGTAGGTGTCCCCTAGGTTCATGTCGGTGGCGATGGTGGGAGCAGCAGCGGCGGTGGCTGAGGTCGGGTTGCCCGTTTGGGCGCCGCTGGACCGTCGGTTGGAGAGCTTCTGGTCTGTCTCATCGTCCCAGAGGAAGATCCAGATGGTGTAGTGGGCGAACACGAGGAGGGAGTCCCAGTCTGCGAGGGGGAATTGCCTGAAGGTTGACGAGAAAATGTGTTTGTGGTAAGCGCAATGCCCTGCCTTGGAAGAGCAGCCATAGCGGCAGGACAGGCAGTAGTAAGGCATGGGGAGACGGCAGCTCACGCGCAGGTCAGATAAGCGACGTCGATGATCTTGGCTTTCCTCAGGGACTTGGGGTTGAGACCGAGCCCCGCCAGGATCTCGTCCACCTTCCGTCCCAGTCGTGGGTAGTGCCGGTTGAAGCGGAACGGCACGCTGGCGTACAGGGGCAGTGGGTCCGGTACGCGCAGCGTGTGCCCCCTGAGCTTGGCGAGCACTCTGGTCTCAACATCCTCGCCGGGATGGGTGCCGCCCAGATTGGTGGGCTGGCAAAGCGGGCCGCGAGCAGTCATGGCAATGGTCTTGATTTTGATACAAAAGGTGATGTTACTCTTGATGACGAGAACAGAGCTGAAGGTTGTGGGCTATGATTAGGGGGTGGTGGAAGATGAGCCATCAAGTAGAGTACACTATCAGCTATTTATGTGATCTGTGCCATGGAATGTTCAAGATTTGGACTCAGACAATATGTGATTGCACATCTGACCGTCAAATCTAGGCATCTGTCTTCCTAGACCGCTCTCGTGATGCCTATTGCGGGCCGTTGGCGCCTGCCTCAAAAGTATCCACCCTGTGTGAGATACAAGTTCGTGGAAGTGGTAACTCCGGTGGCTGAACCTAGTGATACTCGCTTCACGGCTTACACTTCCAAGATTTTGGTAAGGGCAAAAGTTTGGTAGGAGTTTTACTTGCAACTGCAGTTCCAGCATTCGGAGATGCTTCACCCAACATTAAAGGTTAAGGTTGGTTTCCGGAGATCAATCTACACCTTCACTATGAAAGCGGCGCAATCTCTCTCCAGACAGAGACTCTGCTATATGCCGGCGCCTAGAACCCCGGAGCCATCCAAAAACACGTCATTGGTATCACATACATCCAGAATGGTCCGCCCTTGGAAGCCGTGCCTCGTGTTCGCACTCCCGGCGGTTGCCATCTCTAGTCAGACCAACAACACCACCCTTGCCAGCGGTCAGACCAACGACACCACCCTTGCTACCAGTCAGACCAACGACACCACCCTCACCACCGTGATCCCGGCCGGGAGCAGCACCAACAACACGACCATGCCGCTCCTGACTACAGCGCCCATGACCAACATTCAGAACAACGGCACCACCGTGTCCACCATGTCCTCAGCCAGGAGCAGCACCAACAACAACACGACCATGCCGCCCCCAACCCCAGCGCCCTTGACCGGGACCCGGACCGTCACAACCATGGTGGCCACCTCTACCTCCACCATCTGGCCAAAGCCAGACCCCACCCATGTGCACCCGTCGACGAAAGACTGCTATGACCGCTGGGACCTGTGTCGCAGCGCGTGCTTGATCTGGTCCTGGTTTACCATGGGGATTAGTTGCTGTAAGTTCTCATCTTGCCGCCAACGAGCCAGCTTCTGTTGCTCGGCTCATGGTTGGGGGTTTTCTCCAATGAAGTCTTGCTAACCCTTTTTTAAATCACAGTTAAATGTCTCGAGGACCAGAAGTGCCACCCCTGATTGGTGGTTGCCAAGTTAGCATGCGGCGTGTGGCAAGTGTTGAGACGGGTGGATTGCGCGTTCTCTTCTTACCATGTCCGTATCATGTTCTACTCCGTGTTTTATTTCGTATTCAAGTTCTTTATTTAATGTCTTACCTCATTTCCTACTTTGTCTCTACTTCCTTTCCTACCTAGTCACTCATTTGTTTCTCATCATGTTTCCCCATCTCACCCCTCTACACGGACGCTCTCGGTCACCCAACATCGAAATTTCTACATCCAATCGCGGGACAGCAGTAATGAAAGCAGATATATGGATACGGGACAAATCAGCGCGTCTGCATAAGCCACAGGGTCATACACCCTTCTTTCTGGGGTCCTCTGATACGGGAAATGTTGCTCTAAGCGACACCAGATTCGATAATTTCGGCCATCCGGCGACCTTAAGGTTTTCTTGGGAGCGTTCACCCCGAAATAGCTCAATTTTCGCCAGTGCGGGTCTCGTTCCCATCTTCTCGGGTGAAAGGAAGGGAGAAGGGAATATGTCCGCATTATGGCTGTTTGGCCTTGTTCTGCCCGGCTGGGACCCAATCGGTGGATACCACTCTGCGGCCTACCAGCCAAAAGCAGCGTCTAGCATGAGAACGAGATCAAGGGGGAGCGTATAGAGCTGCCAGGCACTTTCGGGACCGGCCAGATGTTGGCGAGCCCGTCGTAGTATACCGCGGACACACTTGCCCACGAGACCAGTCACTCAGAGGTGCATGAATTCGAGGTCGGGGCTTCGAAATGGGTGTCGGCGAAACAGTAGTCTAGTCCATATTACGTATCTCCTAGATGATCTCTCACTCGAGTCCCAAGTTCGTGTCTTGCGGCTCTAGTGACGTCTTTACATGCCAAGTCGAGGAGGCTCAACGGAGCACGGTAGCCGCCTTCATGAGTTAACTGAAGCCCAAAAACAAAGTGTGAGGAGGAACCAGTAAGGCGAGTAATCCAGGTGTGTGAGGCCACGGGCGTGTATCAGAGGGGCCAGTAGAGTACGCCAGGCAAGTTTACAAGAAAGCACTAGGCTACTATCATGGCAGTCACTCCGCGGCATGCTCTAACATCCGAATCAGATACTTCGTGAACTGCCCGAGGCTGTCCGGCGCGTGTCCCACGAAGCGTTATGAAGCCCTCGGGCCGGCGAATTCTAGTGCCCTCAGCCTGCCCCTGAGCTTCCATTTGTCCAGAAGGAGGGCCAAGAATCCATAATGAAGGCTGCCATGGTCGAGAAGCTGGCGAACTGGAGCGACGACGACATCCAGTCGAACGGTTATTTCGGCATCACACGTGCAGCTGGGCAAGAGTCTTTGCTCTCTCCCACCTTCAGTGCTCACAATAACGGATGGAGAATGGCGGTATGCGAAGTCGAAAGTAGGGGCCGAGAAAAGATTTGCTGAGCGCCAATCGGGAATGTTTAACCTCAGCGGAACCAGCCATGGGCGCCGCGTTCAGCCAGCCGCGCGCCGCACCATAGACGGGATGCAACTGCACGGAGCGCACGGCTATCTGCTGACGCACTTCCTATCCAAAACGACGAACAGGCGGACGGACGAGTACGGCGGGTCCGTCGCAAACATCCTGGAGGGCCGCGTAATGGAGGCGGTTCAGCCGATTGCGCCGTCCGACAACTGGACGACACTGGGCTTGGGCCTCTTCGCAGATGAGGCAGACCGGCGACAGGGACGAGCCGCCCGACCTTATCAATCCGGAAGACGTGACCACGTTCCAGAAGGATCTCGCCGCTCTCTTCGGCAAGCCACACGGCGACCCATCGGATTTAGCTGCGGAGGGAGATCTTGCTAGGCTTCCAAGTTGCCATGGACGTTTTTGGGTTAACAACAGTTTGATTTCCCGTTTGGGAGCCCCTCAGTTGCTGGACAGCTGCAGCTGCAAGAGCCTGACTCAGCTCCCCTGGGTGGCTTAAGCTCCCCAAAGGGGAAGTACGGCTCTGTAAGGGTATGCAAATCTCATCGAGTGCTATGCAATCCCCAAGAACACTAGCAATCTCTATTCCCGTCAGCCGAGAACCAACGACAGACTGAGCGGTTAAAACTCGGGGACCCTAGTCTGATATGCTGCTGGAGAACGTCGCTACCCACGGATGCTCGTGCATGGGATGGTTCGAGGCTCGAGGGTCGCAGAGACGCACGTCATCCCCCGCTGCAACAGGAGCTACAGAGTTGGACCACTCAGAGAGCTCGCATTTGCTGGTCTGACAAATTCAAAGCTCCCAGCTCGTTAACAACCCCACCGTCGTCGCAGAGCTTAATTGCATCCCCTACCCAAGGCGTCGCCAACCCCGCATGCTGTCCCCGGCAGTTTGCCTAGCCATCGTCCGATTCGATTTGCTGGCGACGAACTGCCGCCTCTCTCTTAATATCACCAGCCCCGTCTCCTCCTGACATGAGCTTGGCGTCAGTCCTCTCTGCTTCTCGACAGGTTTGCTTTCATCCAAGAACAATCCGGTCTATCTTCCTCGCCAGACCAGCCTTCGTCGTGACGTCATCCTCCCATATCAGTCGCATCTCCGCCCGGGCAATGTCGCAGGAATACAAGCTCAAATCGGTCACTTCGCTAGACCTCAAGCCAGGCGACAAGCAGGAGGTTGAAGTCGAAGGCCTCCCCGAAGCCAAGGTCGTTCTGCTCAACGCGGGAGGCAAAGTTCAGGCCATTGGGCCCCGGTGCACCCGTACGTGAATCTCCAGCCTCGATGTTCTCCTAGCAGCATGGCAGAGGCAAGAACAGGTTGACTGACTCCCACTTCTCGTGGAATAGACTATGGTGCGCCGCTGGTCAAGGGTGTTCTGACGACAGAAGGCCGTCTGACTTGCCCTTGGCACGGTGCCTGCTTCAACGCTAAGACGGGCGACGTCGAGGATTCGCCAGCGCTCGACTCGCTGCCCACATTCAAGGTCGTCGAGAGGGACGGTGCTGTTTATATCACCGGGGAAGAGGCCACCATCAAGGCCGGCCGCCGGAAGCCAAAGATATGCGCTACCGTCAAGCAGGACTTGGACTGGGTGCTCGTCGTCGGCGGCGGCTCTGGTGCCGTCGGCCTCGTCGAGGAGCTGCGGGAGCAGGGCTACCAGGGACAGGTCACCGTCGTTTCCAAGGAGGGATACCTTCCCATTGACCGGCCGAAGCTCAGCAAAGCCCTGCTGACGGATCTTTCCAAGCTCCAGCTGCGCGATCTCGAGTGGTACAGGTCGGGCAATGTGGAGTTTGTGGAGGATGAAGTCACGGGCATCAACTTTTCCAACAAGACCGCCTCTACCAAGAACGGCCGGACGCTTCCCTATGGCAAGCTTGTGCTTGCACCTGGTGGAACGCCGCGCAATCTGCCACTTCCGGGCTTCAAGGTCTTGGGCAACATCTTCGTGCTACGTAGCGTGCACGACACCCGCAAGATAGTCCATGCCATCGGTTCCAAGGGGAAGAAAATCGTCATTGTCGGATCCTCCTTTATCGGTATGGAGGTCGCCAACGCGACGGCCAAGGAGAACAGTGTTACTGTTATTGGCATGGAGAAAGTACCGCTCGAGCGCGTTCTCGGCGAGAAGATTGGCGCTGCCGCGCAGAAGGGCCTGGAAAAGAACGGCGTCAAGTTCTACATGTCAGCCGGCGTCGAGAAGGCCGAGCCGTCAGCTTCGGATCCAGCCTTGGTCGGCTCAGTTCTGCTCAAGGATGGTACTTCGCTGCCCGCTGATCTGGTGATTCTCGGTGTAGGCGTGGCACCTGCGACCGAGTTTCTCAAGGGCAACGCTGGCGTTCAGCTGCTCCAGGACGGATCGCTCGAAGTTGACGAGCTGTTTGCCGTCAAGGGCACCAAGGACGTGTACGCGCTTGGCGACATCGCCACATACCCTTACCACGGCCCCGGCGGTGGAGGAAAGGGTGTGAGGATCGAGCATTGGAACGTGGCGCAAAAGTCGGGTCGGACTGCGGCGCGACACATCGTCAACCCGGGCCTCAAGGCCGAGTTCTTCACGCCCATCTTCTGGTCTGCGCTCTCTGCTCAGCTGCGCTACTGCGGCAACACTATGGCAAGCGGTTGGGACGATCTTGTAATCCAGGGCAGCCTCGACGAAGGCAAGTGGTCGGCCTTCTACGCCAAGGGGGAGGACATCGTGGCCGTTGCAACCATGGGCACCGACCCGGTCATGGTGCAGAGCTCGGAGCTTCTCAGGCTGGGTAAGATGCCCAAAAAGAGTGAGCTGGAGAAGGGCTTTGACGTTTTGAGTGTGGGCGCGCCCGAGTAAGCCTGGACGGAGAACAGGCGTGAATTCCTGAGCACCAATCTAATAACTACCTAGCTCTTTTACTTTCTGTACACAAAGTTTCATCCCTCGTAACCCCTTCTGTGGGTGTATCCGCCCTGAATATGCTCAAGTGGCTTGGTCCTTTCAAGAAGGCTGTTTGTTCACAGCGGACTTGACTTTCGGGGCTGTGTTTATCCGGTGCATCTCCGAAACTCGGAATTAGTGACAGTGCAGCTCGTAGACTCCAAGCCCACGGCTCGCCGGCTATCGTGGGATGTCGGAGATGGGTTCACTTCAACAATGATCAACGAGGACAGCTACCACACGCATAACCGGCCCCATTCCTGTGTGTTCTGACAAGTGCTTGTACTTATGGAAGGAGCAAGCGCCAAAACGAAACTCCCATCACAGCAGACGATGCAGATCACAAAGACTATCGCAACCTTCCTAGCCTCGACCTTCCTGGCCAGCGCCCTGGAACAGACGCGCCCAAGCCAGGCCAGCGGTGTTCCGGCGCCCCAAAGAGCCAACGCCACATCGCCCACGGCGACTCCTCGCACAAGCGCCTCCGGCAACACCAACCTCGCTCTCAATCTCACGAGCACCATCGCGGTCGGAACCGGCGCCAGGGCCAACGCGACGGCTGTCTCCCGCCCTCCAACGACTCTCTCTACGGTCACCAAGCAGCTCGCCAAGACCACAACGGCCGATGGGAAACGGATCCAAGAGGGGAGCAGGCAGCCGAAGAGACGGCTTTCCGAATGGGAGTGCGCCGACAGTTGGGATTTGTGCAAGGGGGCGTGCTGGATCGGGAGCTGGTTTAGTTTGGGCTTGTCGTGCAGTAGGTTTTACCCCGTTCACTGACGCCCGGCGTAGCCTGCTCATTATGCGGAGAACAGTCGTGGAAGTAGGCTAAACGCATTTGCTGACCTTTTTCCATCTTTAGTTGGATGCTTGGCCCGTTACAAGTGCGGATCACTCGGCTAGTCTCCCTGGAGCGACCGTGTTTCGTCTTTTGCTGTAACGGATAGACGCAAGCTCCAAGACCGACATTTACCTGGGCAAGGGGCAAACAGCTTCAAGGATATATTCAGAGGTCTTTCTTCAACATGTGATAGACTTTCAGAGGACGCGCAGAGCTGCTTGATAAGCACGACGAACAGCGAGGAGTCAACCCAAATCTTGCACACTCTACCATTATGCATCTCTACCCTCGAATCCTCATGAAACAGTGTAACCCGCAGAAAAACAAAAGCCTCAAAAAGTGCGTGAAGTCGAAGTACTAGGTGGAAGGTCCTCCCCAGCAGTGCCCCACGACGTGCTCTCCACGGGACCCAACACCAGCTCCAAGACGCCTCCCTCGACAAAGAAGCTGTGCGTGATCCAGTTCCGACGGTAAGGGCTGCCGTTCAGCGTCACGCTCTGCACGTAAATGTTTCTGTATCCGGCGTCGAAATTGACGCTCCGCACCGTCGCCGTCTTGCCGGTGATGCCGTTTGTGATATTCACTTCGCGGAAGAAGGGCGGCGTGATCAAGTAAACGTCCTGCCCGCTGACCGGGTACAACCCCATCATCGCCAGCGTGCTGAACGCGCCCATGGCGCCGCTGTCGTCGTTCCCCGGGATGCCCGCGACCGTGTCGTTGAACTGCGAGGGTATGTAGTGGTGCGCAAACTTGGCGCTCAGCCCTGGCCGCCCTGCGTAGTGGAACAGGTATACGAGCAGAAAAGCCTGCTCGTCGCCCATGTACAGGAGGTTGGGCGTCAGGTGAAAGTACTCCAGCCGGCGGACAAAGGCTTCAGGTCCGCCCAGAGCGTTGATGAGCGTCGCCATGTCGTGTGGAGCGGCAAGGAAGGTGTAGAGCCAGCTGCCTCCCTCGTACGTCTCGTGTCCGTTGCTGTTGAGGTAGCACGAGGTGAAGTTGTAGATGGGCTGGCAAAGGCTCGGGTCCTGGAACCCAAAGGTGCCGTTGAGGTACTTTGGCTGCAGCCACCCCGTCCAGCCGCTGTCCACAAAGCCGCGCGAGGTGTTGAGGATCGATGTCTGATCCGACTTGAACAGATTAAACCAGTTCTTGGATCGCCCGAGGTAGATTTCGGCATCGGCTTTCTTGTTCGTGAGACTGGCCATGAGGGCGATGGAATAGTCGTTGTAAGCATATTCGACAGTACGGGAGATGGAACGCGTAAAGAGTCCGACGCCGTGAGGATCGAAATCGTCGGCTGGGATGTACCCCAGCGACTTCCAACTTTTAAGGCCACCCCTGCCCTCAACAGTCCAAACAGGGGGTTGGACTATGTTTAATAAAATTTGAAAACGTCAGTAAATTTCCTTCAAGACTTGGATTACGGAGTTTGATCGAGCGCAAATACCTTCAGCATCCTTGACTATGGCTTCATAGGCGGTCGCCCAGTCGATAACCCCGCCGAGGCCTTGTCTTTTGACGAACGAGTCAACCACGACAACATCCGCGTTGCTGCCGCCCTGCGTAAATCCTTTGCAGAGACTCATACGACAGTCCGGAAGATAGCCTTCGTGTCGATAAATATCCAACAGCGACCTGATCATCTGTGTCTGGCTGTGAGGATCAAGGATCGTGAGCAATGGGTGGACGCTCCGGAAGGAGTCCCATATACAGTAATACGAGTCGTAGTCTGGCAGAGGTGTTAGCGCGTTGTGTGTGGTAGATGCGGGCAAGGAAGGAAGCACCAAGAGCAACACTTACATGGCTCCGTGCTTTGCCAGAGCGGATTTTCACCTGCCGGCTTGTTAGCCATCATCAGACCCACTCGCATCTGCCGAGCAGTCAATGTTGACGTACCGGTATAATCCTGTGGCGAGATCAGTGACCGGTACACACCAGACCAGAATGTAGTCTGGAGAGATTTGTTAACAGTGCTCCTGTCGATGGTTATGACCCCAAGCTTCTGACGCCATGCGGCCTGCGCTGCCCACAAGGTTGCCTTAAAGTCGAAATTTGGGATTTCTCGCTCGGCATTTCTGCAGGCTTGGGCTACACTGATGAACGACACGCCGACCCTGACAAGAATCTGATCGCTGGCGGGCGCCTGGAACTGGACCCAGGCCCCAGCTGGAACTGGCGGGGAACTGACACCATCGGGGTATACTCGGAGGGACTTTGGGTCGCTGCCAGCTCTATTATTCATGAAGACACCGGTATCTTGGACGGCTGCCCCTTGGAAGTCAGCGCAGAAATGCAGAGTGTACGTTCCAACGCCAAATGAAGGATTGAAAGTCCCGTTGCCGCTGATTCGGCCAGTGGAAGGGTCGACGCTGATAGTGGCATTGCTCCGTGACCCAGGAAGATCGGTCAAATCGGCGAGGATCAGGGGCTTGTAAGGTAAGCCCTGGACGGCTTTGCCGGGGAACGTGAACCGGTAAAGTGCCGTGTGGTTGGACACGGTCATCTCGGCGTGGATAGACGTGTTCAGCGAGACGGCAAAATATCCTGGACTGGACTTGACCGTGCTGTTGACTTTTTGGCTAGCCCTTTGTGCTTTGGTGAAGTAGCATCTGTTCAGTTCGTCGCCGGCACATCCCGTCTGCGGAAAGATCGGAAAGTTGCCCAAGCTCGTTCCCTTGAATGACTGTTAGCATTATCGGGCCTAATGGTGATACTCATGGTACAGCAGTGATATCGTACGCCTCCCGTGCCGCTGTCATGCAAGGACGAGAAGCCGGTGACTGGTGTTTATCCGTCAGTAGGAGCATGGGTGGATGAAGCCCGCGAGCTTCTTTATCTGATCAGATCTGAGACTCGGTATGGTGCCTTACTCAAATTATCCCCCGTCGAGTAGCCACCTGCAGACAGTCAGCGGGTGGCCAAGTTCACACAACCCCATTCACATTTACTTACCTTGGTTCTCACTGTCGACGTCGGCCACGGCCTTGGCCATACCAAATGGCAACGTTGCTCCGGGGAACACATGGCCTTGAAGGAGTCAGCTTCCCACGCATCATACGGACGGGAAATGGTGTCAGGGGTGGCGACCTCCGTTTGTTGTCCCAATCAACGGATCGATATAGTCGAAGACGCCGAAGCCGGGCTCGGAGGAGGCTTGGCCAAATACCACTGGTAGGGCAAGGGCGACCAAGATCCATAGAAGAGCCATGCTTTAATCCGGCCGTGTATTCGCTTTGAATATCGCAAGGCTTTCAATCGTCAGACTGGGGAGAAAGTGGTGGCTTTGTTCAAGTATCTTCGCCATGGCGAACTACGAGTGAGGGGATGGCAGAGAGGATGCGACGCTCCGTCTCCGCAAGCAGAATGTCACACGGAAAATCACGCGGGGTTTTGACCAAAGGCTCCGCGTCGCGGGGCGAATAGCCTGCCGCTGTACGGAGCGAAGACGAATACGGACAGAAGACCAGCCGGACAGTAGAGACGAAGCCGAGGTTAACGCCAGAGGTAGCGGGTGCTAGCCGACATACAGTTCACCAGTACACAGTTGGGTTTGCGCCAGAGGACAACCTCGACCGGTAGCCTTGTAATACTTGCTAATTCATCTCGTTGCTTATAGGTTGCCCCGTATCAGTCTGAACTGAACACAGGCAAGGCGGGCGAGGAGGGACGAACCCGAGGACAAGAGACTTCGAGTCAAGAAGGTTCGCGAGCGGGTGAGGATCGCCGGTGAGGCGCCCAAGATGCACGTGAAGCAGTATGCTCCATTGTGTACAATACATACATGCACATACGGAGGGGATAGTCAGGTGGCATAGTCCGAGACGCAGAATGATGTCGTCTCCCCGCGTTGTGTTGCAAGTCGGCTCTGAGAGGCAGATGCGGGGACCTTGTGGAGCCAGGCCCCACACATCCCACATAAAATTCCTTATCTTATCATCTCCAGTTTTTTTTTTTTCTGCCATTTTTTTTTTTTTTTTTTTCTTTTCGCGTGTCGGTGCTTGCGAGGCCGCCCCTCGCCGACTGGACCTCGACCTAGACACCGGCCACCATGTCCGCAGGGAAGAAACACAGCCGCTCTGACGGCGACCGCGAAATCGAGCCGCTAGCCAAAAAGGTCAAAACCGTCCCTGTCGCACCCAATGGCACCGAAAGCGAGGAACCGACGGTAACGAAGGAGAAGCGGAAGAAGGACAAGAAGGAGAAGAAAGAAAAGAAGGACAAGGAAGCAAAGAAGGAAAAGAAGGAGAAGAAACGAAAGGAAAAGGAGGAAAAGAAGCGCTCCGAGAGTCAGTCGGACGATTCAGAGCCCGCCGTCGCCGCCACAGAAGAGAGCACCCCCGCCGGCACTACCTCGGAGATCGAGACGCCGGTGACGGGGGAGGAGGCAGCTCCCAAACCAAAGGAGAAAAAGGAGAAAGAGGATAAGAAAGAAAAGAAGGGCAAAAAGGAAAAGAAGGTGAAGGAGCTTGCAGATGATGCCGACAGCAGCGAGAGCCCCGCGAACGGGGTCGCAAACGGGATCTCGAACGGCGCAACGAACGGGGCGAACGGAACGGCGAACGGGGTCGTTGCGGGCGACTCGACCTATGTCTACAAGCAGACAGATGCTTTGACAGCGCTGCCCGAGTCCGAGATCAAAGACTTCCTGGCCGCTCAGCAGGTTGTCGTGTCAGAACCCTCATCCACGACCACACATCGCCCGATCCTCAGGTTCCACCAGCTTCCCGCGTCCAAGCTCATCGCAAAAGCACCCTTCGCCGGCTTCAGCGCCCCGACCCCGATCCAGTCCGCCTCGTGGCCGTACTCGCTCTCGGGCCGCGACGTCGTCGGGATTGCCGAGACCGGCTCCGGCAAGACTCTCGCCTTCTCCGTACCTTGTGTCGAGGCCCTCAGGTCCCTCCGAGCCGGCGCCCGCCCGAAGCCTTCCAAGGGCAACAGGGGCTCCGCCAGCGCGCTCGCCGTCGTCGTCTCGCCCACCCGTGAGCTCGCCATGCAGACGCACGCCGCCCTCGCCAAGCTTG
This sequence comes from Magnaporthiopsis rhizophila, assembly GCA_003049465.1. Lineage (NCBI taxonomy): Eukaryota > Fungi > Ascomycota > Sordariomycetes > Magnaporthales > Magnaporthaceae > Magnaporthiopsis > Magnaporthiopsis rhizophila. The sequence goes on along the minus strand of PYSS01000062.1, from coordinate 54,399 downwards.
CCGCCCTCGTCGGCCTGTCGGCCGTCTGCCTGTTTGGCGGCGCGCCCAAGGACGAGCAGCGCACGCTGCTGCGTAAGGGCGCCGACATCATCGTCGCCACCCCGGGCCGCCTCAAGGACTTCCTGTCGGATGGCACCGTCGACCTCTCGGCCGCCCGTTTCGTCGTGCTCGACGAGGCCGACCGCATGCTCGACAAGGGCTTCGAGGACGACGTCAAGCTGATCCTGGGCTTGTGTCCGGAGCGCGGCCGCCGCCAGACCCTCATGTTCACCGCCACCTGGCCCGCCAGCGTCCGCGGCCTGGCCGAGACCTTCATGGTCGACCCGGTCAAGATCACCATTGGCGGCAAGACGCGCGCCGGCGCCGACGGCGAGGAGGGCAGCGGCAACGGTGTCGTCGAGCTGCAGGCCAACTCGCGCATCTCGCAACGCGTCGAGGTCGTCAGCCCCTGGGACAAGGAGAACAGGCTCGTGCAGCTGCTCGCCGAGGCCCAGAGGGGCAAGGGCAAGAACGACCGCATCCTCGTCTTTTGCCTGTACAAGAAGGAGGCCGTGCGGGTCGAGAACCACCTCCAACGCAAGGGCGTCAAGGTGGCTAGCATCCACGGTGATCTGAAGCAGGAGCAGAGGACCCGGAGCCTGGAGGCGTTCAAGGCCGGCACGACGAGTGTCCTGGTTGCTACCGACGTCGCCGCTCGTGGTCTGGACATTCCCGAGGTCAAGCTGGTGATCAACGTCACGGTAAGTTTCTTGCAGCTCGGACTGCCCAAGCCTCTTGTGAAAGGCCCGTTTGCTAACTGTGGGATGGTTTTCTTCAGTTCCCCTTGACCATCGAGGACTACGTCCACCGCATTGGCCGGACCGGTCGTGCGGGCAAGGTCGGCCAGGCCATCACTCTCTTTACCGAGCATGACAAGGCGCACTCGGGCAGTCTTGTCAACGTCCTCAAGGGTGCCAACCAGCCGGTGCCTGAGGAGCTGCTCAAGTTCGGAACGACGGTCAAAAAAAAGGCCCACGATACCTACGGCGCTTTCTTCAAAGACGTTGATATGAGCCAAAAGGGCAAGAAGATAACGTTCGACTGACCATACATCATAAAAGCTGGGACTTGGGGTTTCCCCGATTGAGCAAAGCAAAAAAGTTTTGTGTTATTGTTTTTGATTTTTTGGGATCCGTCTATTTCCCTACTTCATGCCTGTTGGCGCCGTCCTCTAGCTATCTCAAAGCATTGCCGCAGAAATTGCCGTTCGCCGATTGCCCTGCGCAGCGTTTGTTAGCCTTGGAGTTTCTAGACTTGCTTGCTTGCTTGCTTGCTGATAGAGATAAACCGTGACGTCTAGAGCTTGCGGTTTGAGACGTCGATAGATAGAGCAGCGTAGAAACGAGACAAGACAAGACTTACACTAATGCGACGAACACAATGGCGACGCCAGCGATCTTGACGAGCTCGACGATGATTTGCTTGGCGGCGAGAATGGGTAGAGAAGAGCCGCCGACAACAGCACGCGCGGCCTGGTTGGCGACGGCGGCAGCCCCGATCGTTAGAGCGCTGGGGCGGACCTCAGCGAGATCAAACTTGACGCCGGCCCTGGCGAAGTAGCGGGAGATGAACCCGGCGCACCAGACGATACGACAGGTCATGTTGATGGAGTTTGCGACGACGAGGCCGCGGGCGCCCCAGTTGAGGACGCGCAAGAAGACGAAGCCGGCGGCGCCAAAGGCGAGCGAGAAGGCGCCCATCCAGGCGCTCTGCAGACGCACCTCGGCCTCGGTGGCCACCGAAGCCACAAAGGACTCGGCGACGCCATTGGCGGCCAGCAGCGGCACGTAAAGCGCGTAGGCCGCCAGCACGGCGCCGGCGCCCGACGCGGCCCAGCGTGGGCCAGCCACCAGGCTGACCAGCAGGGGCGCGGCGGTGGGACCCAGGGCGACGACGACGACGGAGAAGATTGAGTAGAGCTTGAGAAGAACGGTGAGATCGGCGCTGGCCTTGCGAGCGGCGGCCTTGTCCTTGTCCTGTTCCTGTTCATCTTCGCCGGTGCTCTTGTCGGTGACGATGCTGGAGCCTTGTTGTGATTGTGACAGGAGGCGGCTGAAGTAGGAGCGGCTGCTCTCCTCGATGGGCTGGAAAACGAGCCGAGCCACGAGGCCGCCGTAGTTGTTTGCCAGCGCGTAGACGCCCTGGGCCGTAGGTGTCGAGAGCGCAGTGACGAGGAGAGTGTCTCCCTGCGTCAGGAGATGCTTGAACAGACTCTGCGCGATCATGCTCCGTGCCAAGTACAGCGTGGGGCGGTAGAAGAACAACATGGCATATGGCGACGAGGAGGACGAGGAAGCGGTGGCCAGTTTCTTTGGCAAAAGCGAGAAACCCTCCTTGTCAGCAAGCACCACGCCATACCAGCCGTAGACGGCCAGCAGCATGAGGCCGTAGCTGAGCTGGCCGAGCGCAAACGGGAGCACACCGGCCTCGATCCCGAGCCGAGAGGCGACCACGGCGGAGCCGAGGGTGATGATGCAGCGCGCAAAGGTCGCGGTGGACTCGGCAGTGGCGCGGGCGCCGAACTGCAGCCGTGTCTGCATCACGACGAAGGCCGGCTCCGAAAGCAGCTCCACCATGGCGGCCACGGCGTAGATGGAGAAGGAAGGGAGCAGGAAGGGCGTCGATGCCATGGTCTCGCGATCGACCGAGCCCAGGTACAGGACGCCCAGCAGAGCCGCCGAGACGAGGCCGAGGAGGATGGAGATGTACGAAAGATTCACCACCGCCTGCGTGGTTCTGGCGCTTCTGGCGTCTGTCGCCACCGGAGGCTGAGGGCTGGTGGTGGTGGTGGTGGTGGTGGTGGAGGCAGTGGTTGCATCAGCCTTGGCGGTGCCAGCCTTGCCGTCATCTCCACGTGCGTCTGCGTCCTGCGCATCCCCCTGGCGCTGGATTGCCACGCGAAGGCTCTCTCTGGCGAAGAAGAGGACGGAGAGGTAATAGACCTCGAGCTGGGTCGACACGCCGAGGAGCTGGGCAGTCAAGAAGCGCAGCAGGAGCTGATTGGCGATGAAGGTGATGGCGCGCGAGACGACCTGCAGGAGGATCAGGAGCGACGCGCCACGTAATGCGCCGGAGGCGGCCGGGCTGCCGAGGGTGTTTGTTTCCTTTTCACGGGCCATTGTCGTGGCCCATTCCCGCGGACAAGAATGTGGTTGAAAGAAGCGCCAGGAAAGGTGACTGAGAGTCGACAACGTATAAAACGGCCAGCGCTGTGCTGGCACAAGTTGGCGGGGCTCAAGCTTGTGGCACAGCACTGACGCGCTGTGGCTGACCACTGTCACCAGCTGTCTGCAGCCACCCGGCGCCATTTGGATGCTATCGAATTCCATGTTTGTTTAATTCCATTCAATTTGATGGGCGCACGATCCACTCGCTTCTGGCCTTCCTGTGATATACTCCAGTACGGGAGTACCCGGGATCACATCGTTATTCCCATCGAGTGCAACATGCAGCATGATGCCCGCTGCTCTGAACACGGCGCTCACGATTGCTTTGACCAACACCAGCGCTCCCCTAAGCCACATGTACTTTTTGAGAGGCCCTCAAGGAATCCTGTTTGCCCAAGTCCTGCCCATCACAATCCTAGGCAGTCACGGTGTTTTCTCTGCTAGTCCTCCTTGCATCAAAAGATCCAAAAATAAACTATCTCTTGACCGTGCGGCCCGGCAATGTTGAGAGGTTACAACCAGCAAGCGTGCCAACCCCAGCATCTGCAGCCTTGCTTATAAAATCAAGAGTCGACTTCGTTCTGCTCAACGCTGGATTGTCCGCGACCTTCTTCCGCTTGGTAGAAGCCGCGGGCGGGGTGCTTAAGCACGAAGAGACCCTACAGGTCAACTATTTGCCAACGATGCTCCTCGCTATCTTGCTTCTGCCAATACTCAAGATGAAAATGACCGCTTCAACAGAGCATGTTGTCGCTAACCTCCCCGACCCTGGCTGGACCAAGGTCACAGATTTGATGAAGGACAGGCTAATTACTGCACTGACTATAACTCCTTCTTAATTATAGTTAAGCTGAAATACAAATTATCTATACCGCGCAGGGTGCTTCAAACGTCCAGCGTTCTTGGATAAGACTCTTGCCGAGCTCGAGTTGGAGGGCGTCCGAGGTCCTCGCTAGCGGGGGCGGGACAAAGCGGTGATGGAAATCGCTGTAGCAATCGTGCTCACAGTGGAAGCGAAAGGTTACGGTGACGACGATACAGTTGGGAAATCATACTCGGGCGAACCAATGGCCGACAAGAACCCACCACCGCCGGAGCCCGAGGTCAAAGCATAATTAAGAGTTGTGTATCTCCACCAACCGAGATATCTGGCTACACATCCGCAATGGAGATGCCTGCATCACATGGGCATCCGCCGCAATCGTAGCCGAATAATTAGGGCCTGCCCCAGACTATGACCTGTTTTGTTGTTTCCACACAAAAGTTAAAATATGGGGTTTATTACGTTTAAAAATGGTATAACTTTTACAAAATAAAATAAAACAAAGCTGTAACTAATTAAAAGCCTATTTCAACGAATCATTTTACGCGTCTACTTGAATTTTTAATAACGATAATTTCTAAGCGGAAAAAACATTGTTACTTCTTTAAAAACATGTAGTTTGGGACAGGCCCTTACACATTTCTATCCGCATTGATTATATAGTAAGTACCTACCAACTGGCATCTTCACCATTCGTAATTATCCCACGCAGCCGCTCCCGTGTTGATAAGCCGAGTCGATAATGAACATCGCCATAAAAGTTAAAAGAGACGATTCGTGCCAGAGTCTCGAAGCAAAGCCGTTATCCAAATATAAAGTGATTATCCACTAGATTTTAAACCTGCAAACATATATGAGCGCGATGAAGCTAAGGCCATAACAATTACTTTATAACCCGAATTACCAGTTCGTGCATAAAATTGATTGGTAATTCTTTTAAACCAAAGCGAAGTAATATCCCAAAGACTTCTTAGTGTCCCTGGAACCCAGTCGAAAACATTCCAAATGATTGTGCATCTTATCGTAAAAGGATAGGGTTAGGAATCATGTTATTTTATAATTATAATGCAAACTCCCTGCCGTTTTAAAGCAACCAAATGGAACTTGCTAGTCGTTAAACAAGCCATGTGCTGACGAATAGGGGGCCTGGAAGTGTTGTGCGAATCAGAAATTCGAAGCCCAGTTCCGTTTCAAAGGCCCGAAATTCAACGTGCAAAGTCTCTGTACACTGATGACAGAATGACCTCACCCGGCATTCAAATTTTAGGGCCACATGACCTGGTAATCAGACACGTGGGCATCTGGGCGTAGCGATAAGATTCAGCCTCAATGGATCTTTACCCAAACGGAAACCTCCCCGAAAACCATACTGATCGGGCAACCCTTGTGGCGGGGAAGCTGTAGGAGCATTCCGGCACATTGTGGGACAGAGGAGGGTCGGACAAGCTTCTCTCGCGTCGGGCACGCCGCCCGGTCGGGATCGGATACATTAGAGACAATGATCGCAACTCGCCACACCGCTCCCGCCGGACTTCCTCATCGTCCGGACCGAAAAAAAAAACCGGTCAACTGGGCATAAATGCTTCCCCCGATGACGATGAATCCACTAACCGAGGGTGCTGGTACATCCACTGTGCCCATGAAGTGAGGATCAGGATCTGTAAAAAAAAATCTTGGGCCGCCAGCCACGAGGAATGCGTCTCGCCCTTCCGTCATTGGTTCTGAATAGTCAGCTGAGTGCCACTTGGCAAGCCCACGGTCCAGACGATCCTGCTCTTCTGGGCATACAACGTTGCCCGGGCTGGGTATTGTGCTACAAACATGCCCTCGCACAACCCTTCACTAATTAATTTACCGGAAACAGGGGCCTCCTTCTGCCTATCTTCTCTTCCTGTTGCTGGTTTCCTTTTGTGAAAGCAAGGAGTCTGGCACATTGGCAGTGCAGTGAAAAGGCGAGGTAAGCCCACCCTCGGGAACGTCTTTTCTTATTACAATTTCCTCAAAGCGACTTCAGACCACGCATTTTGAGTTTTGGACAACGCGTCGGCCAACAGCAGTCGCTCATTCCAGTCTGATCTCCCTCGCCACCGAGTCTGCTTCACTTTTAAAATATTTATACCTCACATTGCCCTCCTCCGCGGCGACCGGACACTAACTAATCAACTCAACATCATCTCTATCTGCTCAGGACCAGGAACTCGCCGCCGCACTGCCACTGAATACGAAGAGAGCCATGGGACGTACCGAAGACACTGAAATCACCAGCGAGCGAGCCCGCACCACGGTGATACTGTCGCCATGGAATCAGGCTGGCGCCCGGATTTTCTTTTCTCCGGGGCACTGCTACCCGCTCGACAACAGCCTGGCCCGTGTGGCAATCGACACGATCCGAGGGTATCTGGACGTCCTCGCGCTGGCCAGACCCGAGACCGCTGGCCGCATCTCTGCCGTTCAAGCTCCGACCCAGAAGGGCATGTTGGCGCTCACCATGGACCCGGTCAACGACAGGATCCCCCTCGACGTTCTCTACGAGGAGGACACCTTCGGACAGACGTACGAAGAGCTGAAGGCCAAGGGCTTTCCTCCCTCGGCCTTTGTTCATCCGCGCTTTGGCTACGACGGAGGACCCCATTCGGTAGGGGACGCGACGCGGCCCACCTTCAGGGTTCTGGCGATCATCATCAAGGGCGGCCTCATCCTGACCTACTACTTCCACCATTCGGTGTTTGACGGCGTCTGCATGCAGAAGATCTATGAGTGCCTCGAGTCGATTTCCCGAGGCAAGGTACCGGTGGCCACGCCCAGCCAGGACACGTCCTTTATCCCGTACGACCCGATCAAGAACGATGATGAGCTCGCGCGCCTCGATCCCGCCAAGTTTCCCGAGCTCGACCTCCTGCACTTCCTGGGATTGCCGCGGGAGGAGGCCCTAGGGCCGCAGGTGGGCGACTTCAAGCTCGAGGCAAACGGTAGACAGTTCCGGTTCCGCAACGATAAGCTCAAGGAGCTCCAGGAGCTGGTCATGGCCAGCGATAAGACCGGAGGAGGAGGAGCGGGGGTCCGCACGCCCTCGAGCTACATGTGCCTGGCCGCCCTGACGTGGTCGCACATCTGCAAGGCGCGCTCGGCGGCCGAGGTGCTCAAGTATCGCGGCACGAACCCGGCCTCGGCCCACCTGCCGGCGCCGCCGGCTCCACGCATGATAGTACCTGTGAACTGGAGCCAGCTTCTTGCGCAGCAGTCCGAGAAGCCGCACGACGCGCCACTCTACTTCGGCAACACCTCGTACGGCACCCTGGTTGAGATCAAGTCGGCGTCGCAGCTGCTGGACGCCTGCACCGATCCCTCGGCCCTGGCGTCCATGGTGCGCAAGGTCGAGGTGGACGTGGCGGCTCAGCGGAACTGGGAGGCCGTGGCGGCGCGCACGGCGCTGTACGCGCGCGTGGGGGATGTGTCGCGGATCGGCTGGCGCATCGACCCGCTCTCGGCCGCCGACACCGTCGTCAACACGTGGCGGTTCCTCGGGGGCGCCGACATGCGCTGGCAGGGCATGCCGGGTTTCATGAGCGAGCGGCCCGACGCGGTCCGCCGCTGTGCGGCCAAGTGGTCGACGGGATACGCCTGCGTCATGCCGGGTCGCGTCGACGCCGACTTTCAGGATCTGCTGGTCATGCTGCCGACGAAGGAGGCGATGGAGGCGCTGTGCCGCGACGAGGAGTGGATGCAGTGGGTGGACTCGGTCCTGGAGTGAATATCGAGGTCGTCTCGTTCGGATTTCGAAAAGCAAGCAACATTGGATGGGCGTATCGACGGGTGGACTTTCGGGCTGTCAACTTTTCTTTTTAAGGGCAAGGACTTACTATGAATCACGAAGAGACGATATATGACCGCATTGGGGATGGGGGACATTCGAGTACGCGATGATTACCAAGGTTCATAGAGAAAACACGCAATCGGAGCAATCATAAAGCCATAAACAGCAAACTGAATTGACATTCGCAGGATCTTGACCCTTGTCGATCGCGATCGGCTGACCATATCAGACCTGGCGCCGCTAGTGTGATATCAGCAATTGGTAGGTCGAGTGCCTGTTCCCATCTGCAGTGCCCTTAGGGCCTTTAATATCCTGTTAGGCAGCGACATTTAGGGAGGGTCACACTAGGCCAGGCTCGGAGCGCGCTGCTCTCCGCTCCGCGCCGCCAAATCCCGATGAGAGCGCAGCGTGCTGCTTACGGTAGAGCGTCAACATACATCCATTATCAATTCTCGCAAAACCTCACAGCGGGACCACGAAGCAACCGTGGCGGTTATAGGGACTGGTGAGTGCAAACATCCTTTTGCAGCGCAGTTGCAACCACTGTGAATCGCTCCGTAATAGTCGAGACTCAGCTCCGTGTTCGTGCTGACGGGTGACGCCGTTCCCAACCACCACAGGCCCGACCGGCCTCTCGATCCTGAAGACCCTGCGAGAGGATGGATTCCAGGTCACGGCCTTTGAGCGGAGATTGAGGGTTGCCGGATTGTGGTCTTACTCGGAGAATCCCACTTACACTACAGCGCTGTTTCGTGCGTACCACGGCTTATGGATACAGCGGACCGCCGCTGTACCGACTGTACATGAACATGTTCCCACCGGCGTACGCGGACTCGTGTGCTCTGCTGTGCTACATCGCGTTTGGGAAGAGCAACGGGTTCAAGTTTGCCGACCTGACTGCCATGGCTATCAGCAACGTGTGAGTTTTCCATCTCGTTTTGTTACTGCACAAGGTGACAGACAGCCCATCACTACTTGCGCAGGAGAACACTAATTTTATCTTTTCCCACCACACTTCAGCTTCCAGGGTGTTGAACCACAGCCTTCGAGAAAGGAGATGGAGAAGCACATCGACCTGCACCAGGAGTGGGTGGCATCGCGGTGGCGGCAGGAGAACTCGACCGATACCAGCTGCGTCAAGCAGTGGGAGTTTCAGGGCTGGCTTCACCAAGCAGCCGGCACGGGCATGGAAAACCTCGGCTGGGGCTGGAAGGGCTGGAAGTTCTGGTGGAAGGACCCCGAGATGTATCGCCTGATAAACCACGGCCCGGAAACGGCCCACGCTTACAGGTATTTCGAGACGGGCAAGAGGAAGACGTGGGATGGCGCGAAAGAGGCCATCATCAAGGTCAACAGGCTCGTTGAGGCCATTCCTCTGCTAGAACCAGGGCCCCGACAGATGGAGGAGATGCAGACGTAGCGGCTTCCTGACCTCGAGCACGGAACTGACTGGAAATGGACTTCATGTTGGTTAATGAATCTGGGGGTGTTTACTCGGAGTGGCGTCCTCGTGACGGAAGGAGGGCGGTTGTGTCAACTCTGCCACCCACTCAATAACCCGACCGTGGCAGTCGGCTCTTAATGTGATGCGAAAATAGTGCCTGCGACAAACTGTTTCAATGGCAGTACCCGCAGTACCTGGTAGAGGTAGACGTAGGCAGGTACCTGGTAGGAATCTGAGCACTCCCCAGCTCGAGGCTGGGGTGACTTCGGCATGAGGCAGGAGGGATGGAATTCGATGCTCCTTCCGATCTGGCGATTTGTGCAGGCCTTTTCGCATCCCCAAAAAACAACTTCGCCCGACTTCTTGGATTCCACCCCTCCCACTGCCCGCTATCACCACACATTACCTCTGCCTGCTGCCTATCTCTTGCTCGCAAGAAACGCGCCAATCGTCTCGAGCACGCGCATCGACAAACGCACTCGAGCCCCTCCCTCCTTCGATCGTAGCCACAATGCAGCTCACCAAGCTTTTCACCACCGTCCTCGTCGCCCTGGTCGGTCAGGCCCTCGGCGCGGCCGACATCGTCGAGACCTCTTCGGTCTCATCTCAGGCGTCCGCTGCCGCCACGGGCTCTGCTGATCCCCCGCGCCCGAATCTGATGTGCAAACCTACCGGACGCGGCTACTGCACCATCGAGGTCTACTCGGTGCGCTCGCCTGTCAGCCGGATTGCCATCCTCTACGACTACAAATGCGATCACCTGGTAATCGTAGCCGTCCAGTTTGGCGAAGCTGCCTTGGATACCTGAAGGACAATGCTGACACTTCTCCATTGACTACATGGCAGGGCACTTGGCCTTCCGGCGATGGCCTCCTTCCCGGCAGTGGCCAATGGTCCATCCAGTCCCGGCTTCCGTACACGGTCGAGCTCACGATTCGCGGCGACGACCTGGACCCCGAGGGGGAGATCTGGTATGCAGGTAGAAAGACGGACCTCAACGCGGGCTGGCGCTACAACTGCAATGACTTCAACGCCGACACCGAGTGCCTCCGTCTCGCTTTCAACTGCTCGTGAGCGGCCTCGAAGCATGTTGTTCCTCGGGTTACTTATCCATCAGAGACACGATAACCAAGTACCGGTTTGGTCATATGATCTCTTGATCTCACACATGGTGATTTGGTGGGGAGAGTCGTGGATTTGGACGGAAAACAAGGACCAAAGGAAATAGAGGAGGATGGTAATGCTTGGACTTGGCCGAAGATTTTTGCACATTTTAGCACCAGCAATGAGACAATCAGAGTGCATTCTGCGGTATCCTAATTTCAGATGCGAAAGCTTCTCATTGGGATATAGAAAACATGGTCAAGGGTAGAGAGTTAGTGAGCGGAAGCCTGTGCTGGATGTGACACTTGGTGGTGGAAGTCGCAAGTGCTGCTGCTGACATAAGCACCACGCCTAAGTGGGTGCTCCCCGAACTCTAGCAAGTTTCAGTGGGTCAATGGCTGCTGTGGATCGTCAGAAGCTTCACCTGGAGCTCCCCCTGCTGGGCCTCGTTTGGCAGAGCGACTTTCACAACAAGCAGCAACACCCGCCAGCCTGCCTAGAGGTAGCCATTCCGCCGGCCCGATGAGTTGATATACGGTTTACCGACATGCCGGGCCCGCGATCGTTGCTGCCAGGCGTAGGTGTCCTCGACAATGTCTGCCGGAGGTGTTGCAGGCGCCGGCTGCCTGCCGGGCAAAGATTTCTAGCCCCTCTCTCGACGGCGGCACGACCAAGATCTGCGGCTGGTGGTGCTGTCCCCTCGGCGACGGCGCAATCGCCTCGAGTAAAGGGCGCATATTTTCTGTCCAACACACTACTCGACAGATTCGGAGGCATTCAATTCGGAACAACAGCGCGGAACCTCGGCGCGGGAGCTGTGACGTCGCGTCCACCCGTAAAACCCACCACCAGCAGCACCTTCAGCCCACCACTCCAACCGCCAGGCTCGGACGAACCTCCGAGCGCCGCCGCCGATCCGACCGAGGACATATTGCCACACCGACGGCGGCAAGCCGCGAAACGTGCCGCCAATCTCTCCATTCCCGCCACACACGGCCCCGACAGACCCTCCGCAACCCCCAACAAGCCCCTCCCGCCCGATGCATCCTCGATCCTCGCCGAGGCGGCGGCCAAGCAGCCAGCGGACTCGCTCCGGCGCAAGCTCTCGGCGCTGCTCTCGCTCTCCAAGCCGCGCCTCACCTTCCTCGTCGTCCTCACGGCCATGGCGCCCTACGCCCTGTATCCCGTCCCCGCCTTCCTCTCACCGGGCGCCGCCGAGGCGAGTCTGCCCTCGCTCTCGCCGCTCACGCTGCTCTTCCTCACGACCGGCACGACGCTCTGCTCCGCCGCCGCCAACGCCCTCAACATGCTCTACGAACCGCGCACCGACGCCCTCATGAGCCGCACTCGCGCCCGGCCGCTCGTGCGCCGGCTCATCTCGACCCGCGCCGCTGTGCTCTTCGCCGTCGGCTGCGCCATCGCGGGCGTCGCGGCACTGCACCTGGGGGTCAACCCGACAGTCGCGTTCCTGGGCGCGGCCAACATCGTGCTCTACGCCGGCGTCTACACGCCCATGAAGCGCCTGTCGGCCGCCAACACGTGGGTCGGCGCCGTGGTCGGCGGCATCCCGCCGCTCATGGGCTGGGCCGCCGCCGCCGGCGAATCGGCCGTGGGCGACGGCTCGTGGCGCGAGCTGCTGCTGGCGCCGGACGGCTCCAGCGCCGGCGGCTGGCTCTTTGCCGCCCTGCTCTTCGCCTGGCAGTTCCCGCACTTCATGGCGCTGTCGTGGGGCGTGCGCGACGAGTACCGCGCCGCCGGCCTGCGCATGCTCGCCTGGACGAACCCGGCCCGCAACGCCCGCGTCGCCCTCCGCTACGGCCTGCTGGGCTTCTTCCCCATCTGCGTTGGCCTCTGCGCCGTCGGCGTGACGGACTGGTCCTTCGCCGTCACGTCGCTCCCCGTCAACGTCTGGCTCGCGCGCGAGTCGGTCCGCTTCTGGCGCCTGCAGGGCGGCGGCGGCAGCGCCAGGGGCCTGTTCTGGGCCAGCGTCTGGCACCTGCCCGTCGTCATGGTGTTGGCGCTTCTGCAGAAGAAGGGAATGTGGGGCCGCGTCTGGCGGAGCGTCATGGGCGAGGGGGAGAACGTTGGCGACGACGATGATGACGAGGACTGGGAGTACGTCGAGGATGACGATGGTGGGGCCAAATGAGCCGGTCGGTACATGATAAAAGGGGACACAAGCATACACACGCAAATATCGTCTCATTTCCGATGCCCCATACGCCATGTCAGCCGCTCTCCCTCATGTGTCTTGGCGCCACCTCCCTGTGCGCTTACTGATCATGATCTTTACACCTTTTCCACATTTTCGGGATCTCGCCAGAGCGGCGCGTCGCGGAAGAAACCACGGTGCTTGTGTGTTTGTGTAAAAACTCACCCATGTGTCGAGCGAGGGAACACCCCAGTGGAGCGAGTGCCTCTGGTTGAGGCGGCTCCATTGCTGCTGGCCGTCGCAATGCTTACCGCGAGGCAGAGGGAGGCCACGCAGGGGCATCTTAAGTGGAACAAAGACACAAGACCCGCGCAGCAGGCGAGCCTGGAAGCGCGGGCGCTTTGGAATCAGGGGGGAGTAGAAGGCGCTTCCGCGGGGTCCGGCGCGTAATTCGGCGACCACATACACGGAGACGAACAGACGAACAGGTAGGTAGGTCCAACCCCAGGATAACGCGGCAGCTGAGGCGGTCCTCCAATCTGAAACTCGAGTCGGGGGCTTTTTTGCTTTTCTCGGCTTTGCCTGGGGTAAAAACGTGGCGCGGCTCCCTCCTCCTCCTCCTCCTCTTACGTGTGAACGAGGCCACCATGCCATGTAAATACATCTCGAAAAGCGCCTCGTTTCGCCCGCCCGTGTTGACTAGATCAAGGAGCGCCGAAGAAGCCGAGAAAACAGTATCAGTAATCATGAATGGGCTTTTGTCGACGGGTCTGGCTGTCTGGTTACTGTGGTCCCAAAATACCTACTTATACAACTTTACTGTGCCGAGCCTGAAACCTCACTCCGCGCAATTTGGGGGTGAATGCGGAGACGATGGATGCGGCGATGCTTTCCGTTCTTTATTTAGGCACTTACCGACCGCCCTCGGAAAGCACGTCCAGGTTGGTCCTTTTGCAGAAAAAAAAAAAAAAAGAAAAGAAAAAAGAAAGAGAATGGACATCGGAATCCCTAGGCCACCAGCTGCGTGCTCCTGGAGGATCACCACGCGACAAACGGTGAAGGGATAAATGCGGGTGTTGGATGGGTTTTCGAAACTTTCGTTATCTAAAATAGAATTTATGCCGCTGTATTTCCGATTTCTCATCTTTTTCTCGTATAGGAGAAATCGCAATAGGTCGAGCCGGCTAGCCCTCTCATGCTCACGCAGAGCCGTCCCTGTCGACAGCTTTTCAAGTGCGAGTGCGAGTGCAGACAGCCGTGTTTAGCTAATAGTACAACCATTTCGATCAAGGCATCAGAGACCTTGGAGATGACATGTTGGTGGACAAAAACTGTAAAATAAGAGCAAAATAGACGAACAAAAAAAAGCAACGCCACGCTCTGGGGAAAACGCCTCTTTCGCCAAAACACCTTTTAACAGTTTTCGGGCTTTTTTTGTCCTTTTCTTCCCAAACCCCTTTGAAAAAGAAAAACCGAGTATGGAAAGTGATAGAGATAAACCCCAGTCAAAAGCAACAAGTAGATAGCCAAAAGGGAAAAGCCAGAGTCAGAGAAAAACGAGGGGGAACCAAGGCCGAATGCAGCGAGTGTGTGGTTCGTCGAAGGTGCAGAATAATCGAGGGGCTGATTAGGCGCTGCATGCTTGCTCTTCTGAGAGGATGGATAAAGGATATGAAGGAAAAGGACGATGGCAGGAAACAAAAGAAAAAGGAGAATCATTAGAGTCATAAAATTTGGCCAAAGTCCATGAGATGAGGGAGTGGGAAAAACAAAAGAAAAAAAGGATATATGATGCGCCATCCAATGCATTTAATGGGAAATATGCAAGGCGGAATGACCAGAGGAACCGCCAGCAAAACAAGAGACAAGGAAAAACTTGGTCAAGATGTGATGTGTAGCGAGTGTAAGGCGCAGGAGAACCGGGGCGGTGTGTCAATGTCGTCAGAGGGCGTCTTCGTGGTCGTTGCTTGGCTCTTGCAGGCATAGGGACGGGTCCACCACGCCGAGACCCATCAGTGGCGCCCTCCCCGGCTGATCAGGTTGTTGATCCCCATGTCCACGCTGGGCAGGCGGCTGCCGTGGCCCAGGTAGGGACTGGGGCTGTGGCTGCCCACGCTGCCGCTCGCCGCGTTGCCGTATCCGGCGGTCCCTGTGCTCGAGACGGAGTTGCTGTACCCGTGATGATGGTGGTGGTGCTGCTGATGATGATGCGATGGCTGATGCTGCTGGTGTCCCGTGTAGTAGCCGCCGTGGGCGGCCGCGTAGCCGTTTCCCGAATGCGAAGCTGAGCCGTAGGCGCTGCTGCCAGTGCTGCCTGGACCGCTGCCGGCGGACGACGGCGAGGAAAAGGGGAGGTCGTGCTCATCGATCGGGGTCATCCCAATCCCAGAGACCCCGCTGTCGTCATCGTACATGCCGTGGGCCCCGTCGACCCTCTCGCGGCGGGTGGCGTGACGGGCCGCCGACTGCAGGTTCTTGATGCCATTCGACATGCACTATGAAGCGGGATGACAGTTGGAGTCAGCACATCTGCAGAAGAGAGAAACATGGCGGAGGCTGTTTGATCCGTACCTTCTGCTCGACGACGTTCCACTTCTCGCCAGTGGCCTGGGCGAGTGGAGCCCAAATCTGTTTGCGCAGGTTCATGTACTCCCTCGCCAGGCGCTCCAGCTTGATGGCGTCCCAGTCGTCAGCGCCCTTGCGCTCCATGAGACGCTCGTGACGCTTGCGACACGCGTTGGCCGTCTTGGTGGGGAAATGGTTGCTCATGATGGCGCCCCAGTTGAGGCCCTGAGCGCGCGCCCTAATGAGGGCCTGGTCGTCCTCGGCACTCCATGCGCCTGAGGAAGCGCGGTGCTGTGTGGGCAGCGCGTTGGTGTAACCACCCGTGCTGGTTTGTATGGCAAGAGGCGGGGCCACGGCATACTGTTCGTACGACGCGACGGGCATGGCGGCCTGGCCGGCAGGCGTTGTCGACAGGGTGTCGTAGTAGCCGGTCGCCATGGCCTGGCTCCGGGAGCCGTAGTAGTCCATCTGTGAGGTGTTTGTCGGGATGCTGCTGGGCATCGCAGGAGAGTCGGATGTGTAGCGGGGGTTATTAAGGCTGGTACCGAGTGTGATCTTGGGCATGCTAGACAAGCCTGGCCTGTCCTGAATATGCGTGCTGGTAAATCAACGCTAGAGCGAGTGGGTGTCTCGGCAGTCGAAATGTGTTTGTGTAAGCCGGTAAGAGAAAAAGGGTAGCACAAAATAAAAGAAGACCCGAGCAGTTCGTATCAAACGAATGGCTGACCAGCAACGACAGACTGTAGGGAAATAAGTTGGTAGCAGTAAAAAGAGGAGATAGGAGAGTCGAACCCAAGGAGAGAGATACGAAAAAGGAAAGTAACGAAAGTTGTAAGTGACGATAAGGAAAATGCGTTTTGGGTATCTGATGTCTGGAAAGAGAAAGAGGACGAGACCCAGACGGCCATGAAGCGGCCGTCTGACTTTATAAAAGGAGGTGAGAAGATCAAGTGGACCAGAACCCAAAAGTAGAAGCGGCAAGGCGCGTCCATGGAGCGACAGACTCGACTGGGGTCTGGCGTTGCTGCGATGCAATGGCACAGCAGCAAACTGGGTGCGCAGCAAGGTACGTATCCGTCAGGGAGGAGCAAAACTGGGTAAGGCAAAGGCTGTCGATCTGAAACATGGGTACATCAACAGCTGGCTGGCGGCATGAAACCCACCCAGCTTGTGTGTCCAAAAAGGCAGATGGGAGAGCCTTGGGCCGCTGATATTGGCTGGGTGGTTTCGGATGGCGTCTGTCTGAAGTTGGGCGGCTACGAGAGACGGCCAGCTGTGGGTCGCGTGAGCATGGTGTGGGAGGGCGGCTAGCCGTTCATGTGTGCACGACTTAGCGGCTTATCAAAACCTCCACTGGAGCACCAGATGCATGATAATGGAGGAAAGGGATAAGAAGGAAAAAAAAAAAAAGAAAAAAAAAAAAAGAAGAAAACCGAGATTGCCCCTCGCATGGTCCCTAGAAAGAGCCATCAGGCCAAGCGACTAGACAAAGGCAGTAACACAGGCGGCTGCGGCGTGGAAGGAATTTGGCAAAGATGCATGCATGCTGGGACTACCACCTTTCGCTGCCGCCCGCATCTTGGCAGCTTGGCATGTACAGGAAATTAATAACACCAAAGCGTGAGGTTTACCCCGGACGCTCCTCTGCACACAGGGGATGGGAGCAGATGTTCGGTGAGCCGTCCACGAGACTTGGCGGATGACCATGAGGCGTTCTGGACTCGGGAAATGGCAGACGGGGGAGGAGAAAGAGGGCCAAGAATAGGTCCTAGCCACAGGGGTTGGAGCTAGGGTGTTAGAGGTAACCCGGGCGCCTTTTCGGCAGCCTTGTGCAGCGGACGAAGCCTCGTCCGACTGGATGTTGCTCCCGCCGCTTTAGCAGCCGCTTTCGCACCTTGCGCAATCATGTAGCCAGGTATGATCCGTCCGGCTTCCGTCCTAAATCGGGACCGGGCTGCCAGGGTGCCAGGGATGTCTGCATGTACGTAGCGAGGTTCGGCTGTCGAGTATGAGGGGGACGGAGATCTGCGTGGGAGTGGTGGTGGGGCGGGCGGCAGCAGCGCCAGGGCAGCGGCAGCGTCAAGGGGGAGCAGTTGGGGTGGTGGTCGGGCCTACATGGACAAGCATTGATGGGTTTGTGTTCTCGGGTCCAGAAGCAAGACTGGGATGGACGGCAGCTTCGCGGCAAACAAGCGATAAACGCAGCATAAACCGCGACTTGAAACAAGAAACAATCGCGGCTGGCCGTCCTACCGGGCCGCGGGGGAGTCGGTAGGGCGCTGTTGGCAGGATTAACGAGCAAACGTAGCACAAGAACTGACGAGCTGGAGCTGGGTGGGACGGGGGAGATCCAGGTAGGCCAACAGGCGAGAGCCAGGGCGCTTGTGGAGCGCGGCTG
The DNA here is from genome assembly GCA_003049465.1 of Magnaporthiopsis rhizophila. Lineage (NCBI taxonomy): Eukaryota > Fungi > Ascomycota > Sordariomycetes > Magnaporthales > Magnaporthaceae > Magnaporthiopsis > Magnaporthiopsis rhizophila. The sequence continues at coordinate 36,893 of PYSS01000062.1, read as the reverse complement.
GCGGCAAACGACAGGACCAGACAGCGTATCGCGGGGGTGGAGATGGCACCAGGAGAACACGCGTAGGCGCGGAGACAGAGGCAGTCCCGAGATGAAGGGGCATGCAGCGAGGACATGGTGCAAACAGACGCGTCAAATCTCCTTTGCAGAGCGTTGGGGTCGGTTCATGGTAGCAGTCGGTCAGCAAAAGTGTGCGCCGCGGCGGCCGGTCGGGCGTGAAAAACGAAAGCGATCACCCGCTGCAGTGCAGGCATGGATCTGGGGACTGGGACTGGGGTCGACGGAATGCAGGCAATCTTTGGTCCCCTGTCCCGAGCGAGTGTCGTCGAGGCTCTTTGGAGCGGTTGGATTCTGTCCTGTCACAGCTCGCTGATCTCACTGTGCTCGTAAACTCGTACTGCGTGGCTGGAACGCCGCCAGGAAGGGCCTTTTCCGGTTCTTACAGTGCGAGACAAAGGGGAAAGAGCCACCCCGCCATCGCAGAGAAGGAAATGACGATGCACTCAAGAAAAGCAACAGCCAGAGATGAGACGAAGCCACAAACGACATTTCGAGAGCCGGCCGCTTCTTCGGATTGGGTAGCCACATTGCGGTGCCCGCCCGTGTGTTTACGCAAGGGACATAATCAAAGATCCGCTGCTGCTATCCGCCAGGTACCCATGTACTGTACACTGGAGGCGCGCGCGTTTAAAAAGGAAGGGCGGTTAAATTAAAACACAGACCCCCCTCCATTCCAAGCACCCTTATGGCTTAGCCAGCCTCCCTATTTTTGGCGCTAGCTTACGTGCTCCCGCCCCTATTGGCTTTCTGGCCGGTGTACCTACACGACCCACTGAGAGGAGAGGTAGCGCAGATGGATTTGACATGCAGACAGGCATCGGAATGGCGCCTGCCCAAGGAAATTAGCTTGGCGCCACTTTCTGTCATCAACAAGCAACGTTGAACCCCGTTTCGTCAACGGCTGGGACTTGGTGGAAATACCGCGCATGTTTTCCGCCCTATGATTGACGCTTTTCCACCATTCGTGCGCGGCCTCGGCGGGCCTGATCTCGTGCTGGCCATCAATCGGGTCTTCTTCCGAATCGGTCTTGGTGCGTCTCAATAGCAGGGAGCGTAGTTTTTTTGTCACGACAGCTTTTTGCAGCAGTCGTACCCCTGGGCTTCGCATCGGCGCCTACCGCAGATTGACATCAGTGTTTTCCCATAACCGTCGACAGCATCGAAGCGCTCTGATTGCCAGTCTTATTTCAAGCCGTGCCCACGGATTCTGGATCAAGCGCTGCTTTGCTCTACCAACTTTGTTGTTTTAAGCCAGGTTGCTGTCGTGAGCAGAGCAGCAGCGGCTAGAGATCAAAAGGGCACTTTAGTTCGAGGCTAGAGATTGCCAAGTTAGCAGGAAGTGTGGCTGGTGTTTACGCTTATCGCATTTTGGCAAATGTTTCCTTTACGCCACTTTATGCCAGACCCCCACGGCCCCCATTGCTTAATCCCGACGGCTCGTTAGGTCTTCGGGAGAGGCTTGCCAAGGTTCATCGGCACTGCATATCCTCTGCGCCTGAGATGCCCTATCACAGTGGCTAGTTTGGGCTTTGAAGCCTGCTCACATCTCTAAAATAAAGGAGTTGGCAGAGGTTGTGGCTCAAGGACCAGATGTCCAAGTACAGCAGACGTTGCGATCAGGCGCCCTCGTCCGCTGCACTTTGCCGCGCACACATGTATGTGCAGGAGACACGAAGCTTCACCTAAGCCCGCAGAAAGGACATGGGTTCTTACCCAGTTCTGTGATGTCGGCACCAGTTAAACCCGAGCAGACAGCCGAGAAGAAAAGGGCCGATGTCTCTACGCCACATACGGTACAGGCTCGGTCAAGGGTGAGCTGATCCGAGCTTTGGGTGCCGTTTTGCGGGGTTGGGAACGGGTGGGTTGGTGCTGGAAGCAAGCACGTCCAGGGATATTCAGGCTAAAGTTGGCCTTATCCAGGCGCTGCTCTCCAACCCGATCAGACGGCCGGCGGGAGAATACAGGACTCAATGCCGTGCTGACCACCAATGGGCTCCAATGATTCCCATCCCCCCATATTTCGACCGGCGTTTGCCCCGCCGGTTGCACAGGAAAAACGGCGTTTGGATGAATCACAGCCATTGTTGCTATAAGGTAAGCAGGACAATTTCATATACCTAACATGGCGAGATCTGTCACCGTTGACGACTAGCAAATAAATCCAAGTACTAACTCAGCATAGCAGGCTCTAAGGGACTACGAAGCGAATGTCCCGGTTTTGAAAGCTTGGCGGCACTAGAAAGAGCCTGCCCGTCGGGGCGAAATGCTTGATTCACAGCCAAAAGCGGAAAAAGCAAACACCTCCCTGACCGACCGCTTCTCCGCACCTCCGCACCACCCCTCCATCGCCGGGTTTGTTTGATGCCACCACAACATGCAGGCGTCGCTGCGATAGGAGCGCCTTATTAACCCCCCTGTCGCGTCTGCCCAATCTCCAAGAGCTGCTCACCCCAGTTGAAAGCGAGACCGGCCGTTGGAGAGCGAGGCCCGCATTCCATCACCTGGATTTCCCTGGTGGGCTGACCGCTTCCGTGGTGGCCATGGAGGTAGGTTGGTGGGTGGTGGGCACCACCTCTCGCGTGGCAGGCCCTCGCGGAGTTCCAGATCAGCTCCTGGGATGCAACCTCAAAGTGATGCCAGGATCGAAAGCTCTGCGTCGATGCCCCTACCTACCTCACCTCTATTTACCCCGAGTTCCGGACCCGAGTTCTCCAACATTTTAACGTGGGGCTGGTCATGTCGGGGAAAATTGTAGCTATATCTTTCTCTGCTAATCCCCCGTCCACCTACGTTTTCGGTGGCCCCTACGGCTCACCTCGTTCTATTCAACACTGGCGTGGCCAGAGAGAGAGAGTGTGTGTGTAAATTCGCCAAGCCCAATTTTGGGTAAAAACATACACTTTTGGGAAGATTTGAATACAGGAAATCCGTGAAAGATGGCTGGCGGCGGTGATTCCAGCACGGCGTTCTACGATGCCGCGCTTCACAAGCGCCAGGCGATGATGGGGGCGAGCGGCGCCCGGGCTCTGCTCAAGAACTTCAGGGTCTTTCGCATCGCCGCCTTCGCTTGCATCGGCGGTGTCCTCTACGGCTACAACCAGGTAAACCACCACGATCCTGATGTATCGGCGTCGAGCCGGCTGTACTGGTCGCTCTATCTTTCCGATGCTGACCCAATCTAGGGCATGTTCTCGGGCGTCCTGGCTATGCCTTCGTTCCAGGCCCGTGAGTATCTCATCCCTGGCCTGCCTGTCCAAAATAATACATCATGGATACCATCTCCATGACGATGGTTTGAAAATGCAAGCTGATGATTGGATGACCTCCAATCTACAGACATGGGCGAGTGGGATCCTGTCGGCCCAAACGCCGACCAGTCCAAGAAGGGATGGCTCACGGCCATCCTGGAGCTCGGAGCCTGGATCGGCACTCTTCTATCCAGCTTCATGGCCGAGATCCTGTCCCGAAAGTATAGCGTACTGGTTGCCACGACCGTCTTCATTCTCGGCGTTATAATCCAGGCCACTGCGGTCCAGGCCGGCCACGAGGTTATTCTAGCTGGGCGATTTATCACGTTCGTTCCCCTACCTGCTCTGGCCGATTTCAACTGTCAAAGCTAGTATCCTAATGCTCACTATAAATAGGGGAATGGGTGTCGGAAGTTTGGCCATGATCATTCCCATCTACAACTCCGAGGTCGCTCCTCCCGAAGTTCGCGGAGCACTGGTTGCCACGCAGCAGCTCTCCATCTGCTTCGGGATCATGATCAGCTTCTGGATTGACTACGGCACCAACTTCATCGGAGGCACCGAACCCGGTCAGCAACAAGACGCCGCGTGGCTGACCCCGACGACGCTCCAACTCGCGCCGGCCGTAATCCTGTTTGTCGGCATGATCTTCATGCCCTTCTCACCCCGTTGGCTCGTGCACCACGGGCGTGAGGAGGAGGCGCGGCAGGTGCTCTCCCACCTGCGCGAGCTGCCGTCGGACCACGAGCTCGTGGAGCTCGAGTTCCTCGAGATCAAGGCGCAGTCGCTGTTCGAGAAGCGGACCATCGCCGAGCACTTCCCGCACCTGTCGGACCCGACGGCCTGGAACACGTTCAAGATCCAGTGGGTCGCCATCGGCAAGCTGTTCCAGAGCCGGGCCATGTTCAAGCGCGTCATCGTCGCCACCGTCACCATGTTCTTCCAGCAGTGGACCGGCATCAACGCGGTGCTGTACTACGCGCCCACCATCTTCAAGCAGCTGGGGCTAGACAGCACCACGGTCTCCCTGCTCGCCACGGGCGTCGTCGGCATCGTCATGCTCCTCGCCACCATCCCCGCCGTGCTCTGGATCGACCGCGTGGGACGGAAGCCCGTCTTGACCGTGGGAGCCATCGGCATGGCGACGTGCCACATCATCATCGCCGTTATCCTGGCCAAGAATATCGGCCGCTTTTCGGAGGAGGTGGCGGCCGGGTGGGCTGCGGTCGTCATGGTCTGGCTCTTTGTTGTCCACTTTGGTTACTCGTGGGGCCCTTGTGCTTGGATTATCATTGCGGAGATTTGGCCCCTGAGTTCCCGACCGTACGGCGTGGCGCTGGGGGCTTCAAGCAACTGGATGTAAGTCTCATTTTCTCCTCCAGAGATTCATTGGACCTTACACAGACATGTTGCGACTAACCTCTGCTCTACACAGGAACAACTTCATCGTGGGCCAGGTCACCCCGATCATGCTCCAAAGCATCACGTACGGCACCTACCTGATTTTTGGCATCCTGACCTTCATGGGTGCCGGATTTATCTGGTTCTTTGTGCCCGAAACAAAGCGACTCACACTCGAGGAGATGGTGAGTACCCCAACGCATGGTTTTGCCCTCAAATTTGCATCTCTAACCGGCCTTCCGCCTGCCCTAGGACATCATTTTCGGCTCCCAAGGAACAGCCCAGGCCGACATTGAGCGTATGGAGGAAATCAACAGGGAAATCGGTCTCACTGCCATCCTTCAGGGAGAGGCGGGTGCTGGTGGCAGTGACCATGGCACGGACGTCAAGGAGAAGATGGAGAAGACCGAGGCGCCGGTCTAGAAGAGAGTCCAGATGTGGGCTATGCGATACTGGGTGCTGGCGGTTTGAGATTTGTCTTGGAGATATCTGCTGAGGTAGGTTGGAGCTGGGTCGACGGGACAGATGGTTTTCTGTATCCCAACATCAGAAACCAATGCGCAAGTTGCTAGTGAGTATGTTGAATCACGGCCTTCCTCCCGGAACATCGCGTACACCTCCATGGCGTTATGGACCTTCAATATTGTACCGTGAGACGGACAATTCTTTGCCAGCAACCAGCAAGGGCAAAATAACACGCATATCGCGCGCGTTCTTTACTCCTACACTTCCCTCGCAAAGGGTTCTTCAGGAAAGGGAGCAGACAAAGGTAACAGCCGGAGCTTACGCCTTCGATATAAGTCCTCCTGTTCCTTTTCCATTTCCTTGTTCCCCTTCTCTTTCGTCTCCCTTCGACAACGACCGGTTCGGGTTCGGTTTAGCCCTAATAACCGCCGAGGGGTCGTACACGAAAACGGACGGCCACTTTCATTCGCCATTCCAGTCGCCCCAAACTAGAGTAGTAAAGGGAGCAATTCCTCTCCCACGCCCTCCGTCCGGCTGCTTCTACTGTGTCGCAGAAAAATCCTGCGAGCCGCCACCTTACTTGGCGACCAAATTGCCAATTCCATGGCACCTATATATCTCTTAGACCTCTGATGACTATGTCCGCCCTTGTTGGCTGAGTTTGACTGCGTGGTTGTGGTCTGATGATCTCCGACTCTTGTTTTCGGAATCTTTTCATCTTTGTGCATATCTTGTTGCAGTTCATGGCCACAGTTGCCTCGAATATCCCAATGCTGTTCATGATTAGGATCCGTTTGCTTTCGATTGATGTCAGTTCGTCCGAGCTGGAAGGCCACTCGACGCAGTGAGGTCATCTGGCGGGGACTCAGATCGCTCAGGGAGGCCGTTTGCGGCCACAGAGCCTTCTTTGCCTCCTGGACATTGTCCCACTTCCCAGCATAGGGATAGCATAGAAGATTAACAGAGTGAAAAAAGAGCAGCAAAGAAGGACAGGTGAGAGGCGGGAATGCAGACACAGAACGACCAATTTCTCCCCGGGAATGGTTGGAGTTCTCCTAGTCGACGAGCGCTAAACCCCCCTACCACGCCATCAGTTTGGCGCATTCCACCGCGCCTTTGTTTGTGCCCAACGCGCCCTGGATGAAAACATCGCCGTCTTCTGATTGTCTCTCTGCTTAGCCGACCTTTTCACTACCCATGTTTTTTCATTTTTCTTGTTTTGATTCCTTTCTCGCAACTTGCCTCTCGCAACACCTCCGTACTACTCCAGGAGGCTCGAGGGTACAGCTGCCTCCGGTAGTTGGAAAGAAGATAGCAAAGTTTTATCCCCGCGTCACCGAATCACAGGATGCCATTGGCCAGCCTCTTCGGCGGGACGCGCACGGCCAGCGCGGCCGCGACGCAGGTCCAAGAAGAGTTGCCAGAGTCCTCGCCAGAACCTACCGAGTTCGTCACACCTGACAAGCGAGCTGAGACCAAGGCGCGGTGGAGGCTCGGGATCTCTTGCGACGACGAGGAGTTCCAGAAGAAGGCCGACGAGTTCGCGGCCATGTTCGACAAGGAGGACGACCCCCAGGCGCTCAGCAACGTACTGGACAAGTACTTCACCGAGCACGAGAAGGCGCTGTTCCTGCAGTCGCCCTACGACTCCGAGCTCGGGCGGCTGCAGCGCGACTACAGCCGCAAGTACCACCGCCTGCTCCGCACCGAGAGGTTCCAAAACGTCAAGGTGGCGACGCCGGCCGAGGCCAAGGTCACGAAGCTGACCATGCTCTACTTTGGCCTCCCCGTGTCGCCTTACGACAGCAGGGACGTCGACCGCGAGCCGCCGAGCGACAGCGAAGACGAGTTCGTGCCCGAAATCCTCGATGACAAAGATTCCGGCGCGCTGCGGTGGCTGAACGCGTACGGCAAGCGCACCTACGGCCACGGAGTGGATCGGGGTATGTTTAAAAAAAAACCCCTTTGTGATCTTCTGCCATGTACTGTTACGCTAGAGTCTGCTGCCCGTGAGTTTGCTAACCCTGGAATAGAAGCCTCGGATCCCAAATACGAGGATCTGTACAACAAGCGGCACGGCGCCGGCAGAACCACCCGCACAAAGGACGACGGCTGGTATAGCCACTTCAAGCAGGACATGGCCGTCCTGCGCGGCGGTGCCGGCAGCGTGGATACGCTGATAGGCGGCACGCGGGATAGCTCCGCAGAGCCGACGGGCCCATTCTGGCGGCTTCATGGACGCCGCGGCCAGGTTGTCTTCCACGACCTGGTCTCGTTTCGACTTGCTGTGGATCGGCTCCTGGGACTCCGCCACCGCGGCGGCTCTGACGTTATCCTGGTCGTCCGCGATGACGCCAGTCTGAGGCCCATGATCGACACCAAGAAGTTCACAACCGGCACGGAGGGAGAGGACGAGATTTACAACCAGTACATCCAGCCCAGGGATCCGTCGGCCGACAGACGCACCTACTATCTGACCCTTCCTCAGCTGCCATACCCCAAGACGTCGCAGTGGGTGCCCGACAAGAACGACAGGAGAGTCCTGATGGTGCGGCGTGACGGTGACACCACGGGGGAGGTCGCCTATCTCAACTTGGTGCCGTTCTCCAACCCGCTCATCCCATTCAACCCGGAGCTTGAGTCTCACCAGTTCACAGCGTATCTCTGCGACGTCGCCAAACTGCTCATGCCAGGCGCGACGCCCGATGGCGAAAGCCTGGTGCACAGGATCGTGCAGGTGCGCGCGGGCAACATCAAGGCCAACAGCCTCGGCGCCCTCAACCTCACGTCGGAACTTGTTCAGGTCCTTCGACACCACGTGACGGGCCGCGCCCGCGCGGACCTGCGCATCAGCTGTCCGGAGTCGGACGCAGACGCGGCGCTCAAGTGGCGCATCTACATCCCCGGCGTGTGCATGCCCGACAAGCACGTCTCACAGTTCTGCTTCGATCTGACCAAGGACGAGGGGGTGCTGGCCGACAGGCTGCGCGAGCTCCTGAGATCCGTTCTCGGCAAAGACGAGTATGAGAATATCCACCACGTGGAGATCTTCAATCCTGGCGAGGGTATGCTGCGATGGAACGGAGAGGGGAAGAGTGTGCCCTGCCACATCTTCAACATCCATGAGCCGTTCACCGCCTTCGACGAATGCCTAGAGTACAGCGTGGCGCAGATCAGCCAGGCGGCGAGGAAGCACCCCCACGACAGGGCTTTCATAGGCGTCCGGCCCGTGTTCCGGGGCTACACGGTGTTGATGCGGAACAGCGCAGGAGAGCTTCCCAACCTCAAGAAGGGCGAGCAGCCCAGCTTCGAGTTCGCCATCCCGTGCCGGCAGTGGTCCGGCTGCACGCTGGCCCAGTTTCGCAGAGAGGTCTTCCTGTCCAGCCCCGACCTCGATCCGAATCACACCGACATATACATCAACCAGATGCTGCCAAGGGGAGTGAAGGAGCTCAATTCGAGCCATTCGGGCATCAGCGTGGACGGAGCCCGCAGCCGGATCCTTCTGCGCACCGACATGGACGAGACAGACTGGAAAGTCATAAGCCGCTTCATCATCTCGAGCGTGGTTCACGTCGAGCGGGCGTCACCGGGGACTGTGCTCACGCTGGAGAAGCGGCGGCAGGATCTGCCTTATGGCTTCTCGCACACCATGTGGGGCTCGGGAACACCCCCTAGCGGGCCGTTTCCGCCGCTTCAGCCTTTTGGGACGGCACACGTTGGAGACGGCCAGCACGGAGAGCATAAGGACAGGAAAGCTGGCGCTGCAGAGGGCCAAGCCCGAGCCCAAAAAGCTACCACGTCGAAGGCGGCGACGACATCGGCAGAGGGGAGTCGCACGAGCACGCTCGAGACGCAGCCAGAGCCGGCACATCTCCGCCGCCCGCCCAGCTACTTCTCCAAGTACCCGCTGTCGCAGGCCGAGCATGACGCGCTTGCGAGGGAGACGTACTTTGCCGATCCCATCTCCATATATGAGCAGGACGGGCCGCGGATCCCCACGTTCGGGCCGCCGGTCGAGCAGTTCCTCTACTCCGGGCCGAGCGTGCCGTCCATCAGCCGCTCCATGATGACGGCGACGGAGCAGCTCAAGCTGTCCAAAGCGTTCGTCAAGATGCGCAACATCGCCGTGGGCCGCACGCACGCGTGCCCGTTCAAGGGATGCGAAGAGACCTTCCACCTGGGGGACATGACCGCCATCCACGAGCACGCTGAGAAGGCGCACTCGACGGAGAAGTGCAACTTTTGCGACGAGCGCCTGTACAAGCACTGGGATGCCACGCAACGGCGGAGCCACTTCCTCAACAAGCACTCGGCCCTGTTTCTCACAAAGGAAGACTTGGCCAAGGACGCCGCGGCTGGCGTGGTGGTCGTCGATAAGAAGCTCTGCGCCGGGCGGGAGAGGGCCTACAACTTCTGCCCGCGCTGCGGCCGCGACCATCGAGCGCTGGGCCGGCACGCCGACCGCGTGCAGCACGACAACACGTGCAACCCCAGCATCAACCACGCCGAGGCCCGGCCCTTTTGCTTCTGCGAGGACTGCCCGGCCTCCAAGGGCGACAACACCCCACATCTGGCCAAGGACTGCTGCGGTAAGGACGCGTGCCGCACCTACAGCTTCTGCGAGGAGTGCGGCGAGCCCAACGCCGACGGTGGCTGTCCGCACCCGGAGGCCAAGTGCCGCGCCAAGGACGCGCGCCACGTCGGCCGGGCTCCCTACTGCATGGGATGCGGGCTCGCCCTGGCGCCCTTCAGCGGGCCCTACCGGAGCAAGCACCTGCACGGCTGCCGGGGGTTCAACGGCACTCCCGACGCATTCTGCCCCTGGTGCGGCATCGCGGCCAGCAGCGCCCGGTGGGAGTGGCTAACGCACCTGCGCGGCTGCGACAAGAACACGGACAGGAACGAAGGCCCCTTGGATCTTGGTTCGGGCAAGCCGCTCGACAGCCCGCCGCTCCGCGCCGGCAGGCCCGCCGACCTGCCGCACAAGCAAGACTTTATGTACGAATACTCGCGTGGCGGCCAGACCCTGCCGGCGTACTGCCAAATCTGCGGGGAGGATTTTACTGTCAACACCGGCAAGGGCCACTGGGACCACTATGAGACGGAGCACCCAGACGTCGACGGCTGGCGGGAGCACTGCCCCTACTGCGAGGACTTGTCGTTCGCGTCGTTTGGCTGGGGCAGCGACGAGAAGGGCACCGCCAAGAAGATCAAACACTTCCAGCACCACATCGACTGGACCAAGGATGTGCTTGATACCATCGACATCCAGGGCGAGGGCCGTGACGGCTACCTTGAGGAGGTGGACGCTAAGGTCAACGAACCGGACGTGGCTTCCGGGCGGGAGGAAGCCAGCAACCAGCCACAGTCTCCGGCGGGAGTTACTTCTCCCGTCACGGGACAGGACAAGGGTAAAAAAGCGGCTCACAAGGTTGACATCCCAGGTAGGTCAAACCCACCAACTGCGGAAGGTTTTCGCAGCCAGCCGAAGGATTCGTTTTTAGCATTTTGCTGATCCATCTTCCGATCACATAGTTCCTCCCCCGATCCAGATCACCCAAGCGACAGCTGACGACGGGATTTCCCCAACCGACGTCACCACGCGGTCTCCCGCGAAGTCGACGCGGGGAGGCCGTGGAGGTGCCCGGGGCGGTGGTGCTCGCGGTGGGCGAAGGAAGATCAAAGAACCCGCCGTCAGGGTCATCTTTACCGGAAGCGAGGATGAGGAGCTCTTCTTGTCCTCGAGCGACGAAGAAGAAGAAGACGGCCCGCACCCGGACTACTACCCGGATGACGGCGGTGACGGCGACTACTACGAGCTGAGCGACGACGACGACGAGGGCAACGACTTGGCCGGCGGCGGCAAGATCGGTGGCGCCACCAAGCGGCACGGGCACGGCGGGACGGACTCGAGCTACAAGCCACGCAAGCCATCCGACTGGGACGACCCGGCCCTGATCAACGAGGCCGTCTTCGACCCGCCCGTCGAAGGCAGTCCGGGCCTGCCCGCCGTCGCCGGCGGCGCCAAGGCCAAGGCGGCCGAAAAGACCCCGCCGCCGTTGCCCGCAAGCCCGGGGGTCAAGCGGAAGCGCGCCGCGACGGCCAAGGCGGCCGGTGCCGACGCGGCCAGCCCAGGACCTGCGGCCAAGGCCAAGGCCACGCCCCCGGCCAAGAAGCGCAAGGTCGCCGCCGCGACGCCGGCGAAGACGCCAGCAAAGACGCCGGCTGCCAAGAAGGCGAAAGCGGTGGCGACACCAGCGACCAAGAAGGCCGCGGCCTCAGCTGCCAAGCCAGCGACGGTCGCCGCCACCAAGTCGGCGGCCAAGAAGCTGGCGGCAGGCGTTGCGCCCACGCCGCCGGCCCTGGGGGCGCCGGCGAACAGGCGGACGACGCGATCGGTCAGCCGGGCGCTGTCGGACGCTGCGCAATAGCCCAGCTTGGGGCGGAGGGTTTGATCGAAGATCGTCCTTGTTTTGGTCTTGGATTTGGAGGGGTTGGGTGGCGTCTGCGTTTGGCTTTTCTTTTTGTTTCTGTTGGTTCAGTCCGTTTCCCGTCGCTCCACCTGGGCTTGGGCTGGCTTCCTTATCTGCCACCAGTGGCCAGTGTCGCACACTTCCTTACACCGGGATGACATTTGGATGGACGGCTGCTTCCTATGTGCTCGCGTGCTTTTCTCTTTTTTTTCTTTTTTTTTTTTTCCTTCTTAATCTGTTTCTGTTTGTGTCACGGTACGATCCCTTATATGAGGACCAAGCACGTCGTAGCCCCGGATATGACAACGTTCCCTTTTGCTTTGGTGTAACGGGTACTACCTTGGTCTAGTCCCGTGACAGTTTGTATTCTTTTCTTTTCCTCCCGGGTAGCACACTATTTGTAGTTTGGTGACCTAATATCTGTGGTATCGAGGATGCCTGTCAACTGTCTTAGCCAAATGAGGATCGCGACCGTATTGGCTGATACGACGGTATAGTGCAGATCCAAAAGGCCGTCGGGCACCGCTGTGCTGGCTTTCTTCGTCCCGTCGATCGGGACCTTCCAATTTAGGGAGATATCTATGCAGTGCCAAGGGGCGAGGTCGTACATACGTGGTGGACGCCGAGACGCGGCTCTCAGACGGCGTCGGTTGTCGGTCGATTGCCGCCGTGTGCCCGAGGCCCAGGCCTTCTTCCAGGGGGTTCTCCGAGAGCCTGGGCGACAGCGGACGCCGACGGGGAACTGACTAACTAAACCCTTGCTAACCGGGGTGAAGACCGGCGTGGTAGCCATTCGGAAAATTGCCGTCGGTGCTCGGGCTGTCAAAATGCATTGAAATGGATCGTTGGGCCCTTCTTGACCGCCGGGAACCGTCGACAACCGCATTAGAGTTACCGGGGCCAAGCGCTTGGGGGCTGCCCTGCTGGGGTCAGATGACAGGCCTGTGCCAGGGTCTATCCTGTGCTGGACGGGCTGGAATACGTAACTAAAAACAACAAGGACCACGGTGCTTGCCTCGTTTGTCGCAGAGCACCAGCCTTACGGGGTCGCCTGACCTTGTTCTGGTGTCCAGGAGGGAGTGTGCTGGCTTGTATTGATAAGAGAATGTGAATCATGTGAATCCAATTTCGTTAGTCGGTGAGGTATTGATTTTGCGTGTTTGAGATTGAATGTCCCTGTCGCTTTGCTTTCTCTCTCCTTTCATTGATGTTTGGGGAGCTGTGACGTATCATCGATTTGCTGTTTTCCTCCAACACCAACATGTTCTCTCAATCTGAATCAACTCCTCGAATGTCTTAGTTCCCCTTCCGCCGCTCTCTTAGGTTTGTCCAGTTATTTAATCATTCATCCACGAAATCAATTGGGCTTTCTCTGGCAAGGAAATTCCAATCCGGAGATTGATCCATCTCGAATTCCTGCTTCGCTGCGGACCCACTTGGTGATGCCTCCACATTAAAAACGGGCGTCGAAAATCCAAGGCCGCGCCGACGAGAACGACAGCCGCCACCGTGAGTCAGCTTTGTTTTTCGTGTTGGACAGAACTCTCGGCCGACTGCGCGAAGCCATAGCTTTTTATCCTTACCCTGCCGCTTCGCTCAAGCGCTGCTTTTCCTAACATGACCTCTCGCCAATTTCCAGCAAGTCTTGTTAGACGTCGACCGCCATGTTAGTCCGGGCTTCGACTCGCGTCGTTGCCGGCATACCACGAAGCCTACGATGCGCCCGCTCGCGGCCTCTACCACCCTTAGCTCGACACCCACCTCGATCTTCCTTCTTTGACCTGCCACAGATTCGTGCTTCCTCGACCGCTTCCCGCTCATCACCACCTACGACCCCAGAGAACGGCCATGACACGAGCGAGTCCTCGAGACACGGCGGAAATGGGGGCCGCAAGAGAACCACACTTCTCGCAGGAGCCACGGGCGCGTCACTGCTCGCCGCAATAGCAGCCATCACACAGCCAATCTTCTCCAGCAACGAAACAAAGGCGTCAGACGGCTCTGGTCAGCGTCAAGACGCCTCATCTGACAGCAGAGACCCGTCACTGCCACGGCACCGCCTGGCCGATATCCGTGCGGATCACGGCCCAGGCTCGGACAGGCCCTGGGTCACATACGAAGACAAGGTCTACGACATAACGGACTGGGTGGGCGCCCATCCGGGTGGCGACGTGATCCTGCGCGCCGCCGGTGCCAGCATCGAGCCTTACTGGAACATCTTCACCATCCACAAAGCCCCACATGTCCGCGAGATCCTCGACCAGTACCTGGTTGGCCTGATCGCCATCGAGGACCTGGACCGCGCAACCGGTCTCCCGGCCGCTGAAGCCGTCGAGGACCCCTTCGCCTCGGACCCGGCCCGCGACCCGCGCCTGATTACCCACACAGCCAAGCCGCGCAACGCCGAGCCGCCCGCGTCCGACCTCGCCAGCGAGTTCATCACGCCCGCCGAGCTCTTCTACGTCCGCAACCACATGTGGGTCCCGCCCGTCGAAGCCGCCGCCGCAGGCCGCCACGCGCTTACCATCGAGCTGCCGTCGGGCGAGGAGCGCGTCTACACGCTCGAGGAGCTGCGATCCCGCTTCCGCGTCCACCGCGTCACTGCCGCCCTCCAGTGCAGCGGCAACCGCCGCAGCGACATGACCGCCTCTGCAAACGCCACCAACGGCCTCCAGTGGGGAGTGGGCGCCATCTCCAACGCCGAGTGGGAAGGCGTCCGGCTCGCTGACGTGCTCCTCGATGCCGGCCTCTCGCCGTCCTCACGATCCCCAACCGCAGTCGCTGCCAAAACTGCCTCCTCGCCAGGCAAAGACGAGGATGAAGACAGCCGTGAGATGCACGTGCAGTTCTCCGCCCTCGAAGCCTACGGCGCTTCCATTCCCCTCGCCACAGCTCTCGACCCGCGCGCCGACGTGCTGTTGGCGTTTGGCATGAACGGCCGGCCCCTCCCGCCGGACCACGGTTTCCCCCTGAGGGCCATTGTGCCCGGCCATGTCGCCGCGCGGTCAGTCAAGTGGCTGAACAGGATCGCCGTAAGCGACGAGGAGTCGACAAGCCAGTGGCAGCGCCGCGACTACAAGTGCTTCGGCCCCAACGAAGGCTCCAGTCCTGACTGGGATCGCTACCCGGCCATCCAAGAGATGCCCATCACCAGCGCCGTCACGGGCATCTGGATCGGCGGCTGCGTGCGCGAGGCCGGCAAGAAGGCCCGCTGGATGCTGCGCCGCACCGACGAGCGCCGCGCCGCGCCGGGCGTCCGCGACCTGTCCGGATGGCGTCGCGAGCACCACCTGGATCAGCCGCTGCCACAAAGGACCGAGTCCTCGCCAGCCAATGCTACAGCAGCAGCCACCGCCCCCGCCGCTGATGATCAAACGGTGCCAGTAGCGCTGATGGGGTATGCATACTCTGGCGGCGGCAGGCACATCATCCGCGTCGATGTCAGCGTCGACGGCGGCCGCACCTGGGACCAGGCAGAGCTGCTCGACGACTGCGGGCCCAATGGCAAAGGCTGCCGGGGATCTAAGGCGTGGGCCTGGAAGCGGTGGCGCTACGTCGGCAACCTGCCCGAGTTTGCCGGCTCGGGCGGCGTCGGCGCGACGACCAAGGGACAAGGCGACAAGACCGAGGAGAACAGCAGTAGCAGCAGCAGCAAGCAGAAGGAGACGAGGTGCACTGCGGTGCTCGTCAAGGCCACCGACTCGGCGTACAACACGCAGCCCGAGAACCACACGGGCATCTACAACGTGCGCGGCAACCTCGCCACCGCTTGGCACCGAGTACTGGTGTGCCCCTCGTGCACCAAGACGCCCGACGGCCGCACAGTTTGGCGGACCGGCAGCGGCGTCTTTGGGGCCGGCTTCGCCAAGGGCCGGTGCGTCGAGGGCGCGCCGGCTGAGGGGACGGTCGACAAGAGGAGGTTGCCATAAGCTGAAGCTCCGCGACTGAACTATTTGATCCGACGGAATCTTCGTCCCCTGTAAACTCTACCCTTTTACTGTGCATCACCACCATTGTAATCATTTTTATTTTCCACCGAGTTTTCTCCTTTGATCCGTCTAGGCCGACGGTTCAGGTCTACATCATATTAGGCGCTTCGTTTCAACATCCTATCCTATACCTTGTTGCGGTGTGGCTTGAGTCTGGGAGCATCGGGAGGCGGCGTTTTTGATATCCAGATCTAGAGCTTAGAATGCCAAAGCTTCCAATAAGTCGAGAAAGTGCCTGCCGATTTTTGTTCTGTAACCCTGATTGTGTTTGGCACTGCACCAAGATGGCGCCCACGAGGTTAGGATATGCCGAAGCAGGGTCACAATGCACGGCCACAACATCTTGTAGATGGTAAAATTAGAAATATTTTTTTGTTGCCTGGCCTAGGTGGCGTAGGCCCATGTCAATGTTACAAACCATGGGTTGAAGGTAAAGGACAAAGAAAATGTCGTCGTTAGATACACAGTATGTGCATATGGATATTTTCTTTTTTCTTTTCTTTCTTTGTTTTTCATCCCTTCTCTCACTCTCATCCCCCACAAGCAGCCAGAAATGTCACGCCCCCTACGGGAAGATGAAGCGAGCCTCCTGCCCCGACTTGCGGCGGCTCCACTGGTGCCTGAGCGGGTCGCCCTTGCGGTTCTTCTCCTGGTACAGGGCCTCGATGATGGTCTTGTACATGAAGACGCCGGCGCTATTATAGACGATGCTGTGGTCGCTGTCGGTGTGGGCCTGGAAGTGCAGCTTCGTGGGCGGCACGCGGGCGCCGACGAGCAGGTCGACGAGCGCGGCCGTGTTCTGGTAGTGGACGTTGTCGTCGCCGGTGCCGTGGAAGATCCAGGACCCGCCCTTGATGTTCCCGAACCCGGCCGTGTTGCGCACGGCCGTCGAGTTGTAGCCGGCGGCGTTGGTCTGCGGCGTCTTCATGTAGCGCTCCGTGTACATGGAGTCGTAGAAGCGCCAGTCGGTCACGGGTGCGCCCATGAGCGAGGCCGTGTAGACGCCCGAGTCGAGCTCGACGATCTTGGCGCCCAGGAACCCGCCGTACGAGTGGCCAAAGTAGGCGATGTGTTCAGTGTCGACGTAAGAGAAGCGCTCGCCGATGGCCCGCGCCGCGAAGACCTGGTCCTCGGCCTCGAGCGTGCCCAGGCGCTTGGCCACGGTGGACCGGAACGCGCGGCCCTTGAAGCCCGTGCCGCGGTTGTCGACCGTGTACGTGATGTACTCGAGCTCCGGGTCCGAAGCCACGTACGCCTTCCAGTTTACGGACGAGTAGCGCTTGTGAACCTCCTGGGCGTTGGGCCCGCCGTACGGGATGAAGATGGCCGGGTACTTCTTGGCCGGGTCGAAGTTGGGCGGCAGGCGCTGCATCACGTTGAGGCTGTAGCCGCCGCTCGGGTTCTCGAGCTCAAAGTAGGTGATGTTGGGCAGCTTGTACTGCTGCAGCCGGTCCCAGAGCGCCCGGTTGTCGGTGATGACGCGCAGCGGCTTGGTCGAGTTGACCGAGTACAGCTCCTGGTACGGCACGTCCGGGCCCGAGTAGGTCTGGATGTAGTAGGAGCCGCCCGACGAGAAGGAGGCCGACCAGTAGGCCGGGACCGTGTCGTCGACGAGCGCCTTCTTCTCGCCCGTGACGTACGAGACCGAGTACAGGTGGCTCTCGGTGCTGTGCCGCTGCGTCGACGTGTAGTAGATGAGCTGGCGGTCCGTGTCGACCTTGAGGATCCCGCGCACCTCCCACTCGCCCGACGTCAGCGCCCTGGCCTCGCCGCCCTTGGTCGGGCACAGGTACAGGTGGTTCCAGCCCGACTCGTCCGAGAGGTCGACGTAGTAGGACTGGCTGTCCGAGCCGGGCAGCGGACCGACGTAGCTGATGGCGTGCCGCAGCTCCAGCCACCCGTCGCTGCCGTCGCGCTCGCGCACCACCTTTCGGCTGAAGCCGGGCACGTCGACAACGACGAGCTTCTCCTTGTCCTGGACGCGGTTGTAGGCGCGGTAGAGCACGCTGGAGTGCTTGTCCGTGAGCCACGCCACCTCGCCGATGATCAGGTCGTCGGCGGCGAAGGCGTCGACTGTGATCGGGGTGCGCGTCTCGTCGCCCACGGCCAGGAGGCTGAAGGCGACCTTGGGGTTGGTGGTGCCGGCCTTGGGGTAGCGCAGCTCCAGCTCCCTGGGATACTCGGGCGCGTACTTCTTGCCGTCCATGAAGTACTGGACGCGGTAGCTCTTGACGCCCGTCTCGTCGATGCTGAGGTAGGCGATGTACTCGCCGTCGGGCGAGAACCAGAGCGACTTGCGGTCGCCGTAGATCTCCTCCTCATACACCCAGTCGGGCACGCCGTGGAACAGATCCGGGCCGCCGTCCTTGGTGATCTGCGAGATGGTGCCGTTCTTGTTGAGGAACAGGTTGTTGCCACGCACAAACGCGATGGCGTCGCCGCTAGGCGCGAGCTCGGCGTACTGGATGTCGCCGGCCTGATCGGGCACGACGGGCGAGAGCTGGCCCGAGGCCACGTCGAGCACAAAGTAGTTGGCCGTGTAAGAGTAGCGGTAGACCTTTGTGTAGTCGGCGGAGAACAAGACCTTTTTCAGGTCCTGGCGCACCCAGTACTCGTACATGTTTGGCGGGAACAGGCTGGCGGCCACAAAGGTCTCGTTGCTGCCCGTTGCGATGTTCTCGAAGACGAGGCCCGCGCTGCTTCTGGTGATGTACTGGCCGTCGCTGCCGCCCGTCGCGATCCACTGCACGCCCCTTGACGAGGCGCCGAACTTGGGCGAAAGGACCGTGTCGTTGTATGTTAGGATCTGGTCACCGTTGCCGAGCGGCTGGTGCGGCTGCCGGGGCGGGTCGATGGCGCCGGCCGAGAGGACCAGCGCCGCCACGAGCAGCGAAGAAGCGAGTGACCTCATCGCGCTGGGTGCGTGCCGACGGGGCGAGGATGAGGAGGGTGAGGAGGACGAGGGGCAAGGCCGCCTAAGCACTTCGGCGAACGCACGCACGACTCGCTGGACCAGCGACTCCTCCAGTGCCAAAAGCAGCGCGGCCTGGGACAGCGAGCGTGAACGCGACAGCAGGCCGAGTTGTTCACTTTATGTACGTACTCAGCTCGGCTGCTGGTGTCCCCCGCGCTCCGCATCTTGGCAAGACGCCAATATCCATGTTCCAGTTCTGGGTCGCACCACCCATCCATCTCCAGCATGGATATCCGTCAGCTCCTCCCCGGCCATCCACGCACATCGAGCTTCCTGTTCGACGCTAACCCGCCTCCCCTTTTCGACGCGCGCCCAGACGTCCGGTGATGACCATTGCGCCAAAGGGCAATTTTGCGCGGCTGCTTGGCAGACTTATCGCACCGCCCAGGGTGTGCCCATTGGCTCGCCCTCCTCATCGATCCCCGCTTCTCCAACTGGGGCTGCAAGACTCCAATTCCCGAAGCGGAAGGTTGTAAAGAAAAGGGTGGAGGGGTCCCTTGCAGGCCTGCAGGCACATCCACAGGCGAGGAAGATACTATCTGGCTGAGCTTTACTTGCGAATACGTGGTGTGCGGCCTGGTTGAGTGAGTGGTCGCGGCGAAGATGAAGTGGCTGAATTTGTGCTCTGATCTCATCTTCCCCTCCATTAAAAACAATCAATCCTAATATCAGGTCCGGAGCTGTTTTGCCTTGCGACTTTTGGCGCTGCCGCCCCACACCATCTCGGGATGACAACCCGAAGAATGAAACGTCAAGATCACCCTAAGAAAATAAATTTTAGACTAGCCTCCACTGAATGTTCCAGTACCACGACGTGCTCGAGGCTTTTCAAGACACAGACGTCTGCGACGCCATTGTGTCTTGCGCTCGCATGGTGACCGTTTGTGCTTATCCACTTGAATCCTTAACGATTTTATTAGGAGAAGCGGGCATGCAGACAAGCATGTGAGCAGGAATAGAAGGAAAAGCTGCCATCATTTCCTCTCGCAGACTAGCCACAATTATAAATGGACAAAATAAACAGGCGGATGGTTCATCGCATCAGCGTTAGAAAGATCTCGATTCCCAGTCTTTCCGTGAAGAAGAAAAAGAAAAAGAAAAAAAAAAAAAACTTTCAGTGCTTCTCTTTTTTTTTGTTAGCATGCTTTGCGCGCCCGACGACCCATCGGAACGACCCTGCCCCGTAGACGCCATAGTTGAAACCAAGGAGAAGCGAGGTGAGGTAACCAAAAGCATGGGAATACCAACAAGAGCCACAAAACGACCATCAAGAAGAAGTAAGGAAACCGGAATAACCAGGAGTACATTCTTTTAAACAGTACTGGTCAGAGGAGAGACCTTTGTCCCACCCAACCTAGAGCAACGGGCCGTCAAAGGCAAAAGTGAAAGAAAGAAACGGTGACTTGAGATAGAGCGTATACGCCTGAGGCTGAAAAAGAAAAGGGTCGTCGGAGGTATTAAAAATGGTAGTTATGCTCCCAACGTCGAAAAAAAAATGAGGTCACCCATGCCAACAGCAGGCGGGTACCAAATATAGGTGTAGATAATCAGCAAGGGTTGGCGGGCACGATTTTCCAGACGACACCCGTCATCACTGGCGGTTTGTCTTCTGCACTAGTAGACGGATGTTGTCCACCATACCCTCGATGAGTTCCGAATAATTGTGTGGCGCATTATTCATGAGCAGGTCACCCTGCTTCAGCACCAGGCCAGCGTTGAGCTCTATTTCGAGCTCGTGCTCTTTCTTGATCTGGGCCTTGTTCTGTATTTGCTCATGCACGTCAGCTTTCCTGGTCTAGATGGCCCCACCTCAAGTTGTGAAGGGTAACTCACCGCAATGCCGATAATCTTTTGCGTGACCTGTGTCAGATCGATCTGATATGGCCCTTGTGCGTAGCTTAGCCGGTCCTTCTCACGGTCTGGCGCCCGAGCTGGATCATGGGTTCCGATCTCCTCGATCTCGCCCAATGGCCCTTCCCACGGCATTTCTAGGTTGATGCTGATTCTGCAGTCCATGGAATGCCGAGGAAAGTGAATGTTGATGTCGGAAACACGTGTCTTCATGATCTGCCGCTTGGGCACAAGGATCATGCTTCCATCCGGCGCCCACTGCCGCTCGTATGTCACGCGCATCTTGAGTCCACGCCTGCCGCTAGCATGGTTGTAATGCCTCATTACCGGCGGGAGACGGCCCTCGAGCTCGCGAGGCAACTCAAAGAACCTGTCTATTTCTTTGTGATGCTTGTACGTAATCTCAACCCGACCGGCCGCCGCTGGGTTGGATTTTTGTGTTCGGCCGGTGGCATCGTTGAGGAAACGGTTGTATGCCTTGTGTTGCTCCTGCAGTAGACGTATTGACGTTAGTTTTAAGCTGCATGATCCGGGGTCGAACCCTCATGTTCCTGACCAACGGGGCCCACTTGATGGCTTGTAGAGTGGCCATTTACCTCGGTCATGCTACTTCTGAACGCGATGTGGTTGCTCTGTCTCAGCACGCACTCGGTCTCGATTGGAAGATCGAACCGGTCGTTGGTGTCCTTGTTGATACACACGCCAAGTTTCGCCTCGATTTCGAACTCGATGCCACGAGAAAGGATCTCTCGCTTGTGCTCGTTGTTTATGACGTTGATGAATATGAAATCCGCAATCACCTTGATCATCTCCTCTTGAGGGCGTTTGCTGGTGATTGTGGGCTCCCAGGGACCCAATGTCAAGCACGGGTTTGGATTGCCGGCAGGTGGCGGTGGAGGCGGCGGTCCAGGTGCCGGCTGGAGTCGGGTGGCTGTGGGAGAGGCGTGTCCACTGGTAGTGTCGCGCCTCTGGGTTGGTTCGCGCTTGAGGCCGTTGGCGTGCGCGGGAGGGTGGCTCACGACCTTTTTCCGGACCTCAAAATTCGGATTCTTCAGTTCAGCTTCCTTAAATCGGATACTGCGCGCCCACACAGGCACCTCGGAGTATCTTTTTGGCGTTTTGCGCTGCACAGTCGGCGATACCGACGGCCTAGTGTTGTCAGCCCGAGATCCGTTGCGGTCCACGAATGGCGCCGGCCGCGGCTCTTGGCGAGCTATCTCGTCGGGTGCGAGGTCCCTGTCGTCCATCTTTCGCTTGCCGGGAGTGGTGGCGCGTTCACGGCCCTGTTCCATCGGGGCCGGCGCAGATGCAGCCATAGGTTTGGAAGCGGCTGGAGTTTGGCGGGGATCGGAATCGTGGATGGCGGTCGAGGCTGATGCGGGCGCAATGCTGCTTTGGACGCTCATGTTACGTGTCTTGGGACTGATGCTTTGGCTGTCCTCGCGCTCGCCGCGCGACACGTCGCGTCCCGAGTGACTGGTCGGCAGCTTTGGAAGTGTCGGCGGGGCCGGTTGCGGAGGCGACGTGTGAGGTTGTAGCTGGGGAGGTATTGGCGGCGGGAAGTTGCCGGCTGACGACAGACGTTGTTGATATGGGCTGGAAGGAGGCGGGTAGCTTGCGTTGGACGAAGTACGTGGGGGGCCAGGCGCCAACGGCGGTCCTATCGGTGTTGGAGGATTAGAGCCCTGTTGGCTGTTGTAGCACTCGTGCTGGGACTGGGGCAGACTGGGAGGTAGTTGGGATTGGTGATGAGCTGGTGGTTGTTGATGGTGCGCCATGACAGGACTGGCCGGATACGGTGCACCGTACTGGTGCTGGCTGTGCGCAGAAGTAGGAGTGGGCGTTGAGTGGGTCGAGTGCGAGCGCTGGTGCAAAGCCGGATGCGGACCTCCAGGGGTGCCGGCTGGGGGCGTTTGAGGCACTGGCCCCGTGTGCATGTACGGGGGATAACCGGGCTGTTGACCTCCCATCGCGTGCGGACCCGGGCCTGGCGGCGGCTGCGAGAAGCTATCGGAACGCTGCGGGTAGGCGCCAGCTGGGGGATACTGATGCAGCTGCACGGGGCTGCTCGGCGCGGCATGTCCCGGTGTTGGGGGAAACGGATAACCGGCAGGGCCAGGGCCTACTGGAGTGCCGACAGAGGTGTGCCTACCAGCATATGGGGAGCCAACGCCAGGCATCGAGCTTACGCTCGGCGAGCGGGCATCGGGGCCCAGCGGAGGCGGCGCTGGTCGGGGAGCACCGTAAGAGGTCTGCATCGATTGTTGTTGGGGATGGTACGAGGCCGGCGACGTCGCGTAGGGCTGGCCGCCGCCGGGGGTCTGCGCGTGCGGTGGTGGCTGGCCATAGGCGTCGTGGGACGGCTGCCTGACGGGCGAGGGGTGCGGTGGATGGCCGTAGTCGCGGAACGAGTGCTGCGGCGCAATCTGGATCGGGGTCGACGGATGGCGCGCGTGTTGGGGAGGGGGCCGCGCCGACTGCGTGGGCGACGCAGTCGCGGGCGCCCCAGCATCCGTATTAAGCATTCGCCCGAGATCCATCGTGTCGGTCGTTGCGGCCTCTCCTGGCCAGGCCTATCCCGGCCAGGGGTCTGGCTTCTATCCGTCGTCGCCTGGTCGTCGCGCGCTGGGGTCGAGGGTGCGTTGTCGGGCGCCTATAATAGCATCCAGGGGTTGATCGTGCTGCGTGCCGGCGCGGGTCGCGTGCGGCTTCCAAATAACGAATATCGGAGACCGGTCCCCCAAGGTTTTTGGACACCCTGGAACGCACAACTGAAGGCTCTGAAGCCACCAGATAGCACGGTCGGTTGACTCTGTCGCGCAGGTTCCCCCTCAGCGACTGCGAGTCATGTGATGGCACACGTGTCGCGCTGTGATATCAACCGCGATGGGCTGGCGATGATGGCTGGATTGAGGCGGGGATATTTGACCAAGGCGTTGAATGCTTGTGGACGGATTGTGTCGACGCACCAGGTGTTGGTGTGCGCAGCAGCATCGCCGAAAGCGCTTTCATTCGATTTCCAGCTCGCCGCATCCGTCATTTTTTGCGCCTTGGCTGCAAACGGATCGAGCTGTCACGGCCTAGCCGCTTTGGGACGACGGGCCCACACCAGCACGTGAGATTTCTTTTCGTTACACCTAGTCGCAGCACGTCACAATCTGCGAGACTTGGCTTGGGGCTAGAGGGAGATCTCGAGCGACGCGAGTCCTAAGTGTTGGTGGAAACTAACAAGACGCGTTTTGAAGGCAGCGATATTGTAAAGGAGAATGAAATAGAGAGCAGGTGATAGACTTAAGGACCAAGGTACTAGAGAGGCACCTACCGCCTACCTCTAGTTAGGCAGCTATACCTGGGTACCACGCGAAGGCATGCAAGAAACGCGACTAAAACGAGGATGTATATGGGTCACAAATGCTTTCTGCGGTTCCTGAGCGAGCCATAGCTACCTATATATCTTCCTTGAGCTTAGATCTACGTGGTACGTTGCTGGTGGAACCTTGCCTCGCCTTAGTCGCGTCATTCGGCTTTTATACGTGGTAGGGACAGCTGGATCGTCCTTTTCGTCGAGTGGGATTTGATTTTGGCCAGCCGCCCTGCCTGGGCCATTGTGCCCGTGCAATTTTGACCAGTCGCTTTGTCGCGGTAGGCCAACATGGTAGGCGGCCCTTGAGTGGGCGGGTCCCAATGGTCCGTGCCCGTTGCAGCTCGTCGCAACCACTGAGCTCGACGCAACGCAAGACGAAGCTGCCTGACGTGCCGCATCAATCCTCCACTGCCGGCTTCGCCATCACAGCCCGTTTCTAATATCAGCTATCCTCTTTCCACAGATCGCTTCCCCCACCCGACGCTTTACTCACCCCAGCACAAACCACTTCCGTGGAGGATATTGATCCCGCCACAGCCTTGACCGTCCGCCTGTGTCCCCCTCCCTTCCGCACATTTTTCCCAGAATGCCTGGGCTCGTCACCGCGACGGGCGTTCTCGGCTTCCTTGCCGATGAGGAGCCCGAACTCAAGGTTTTCGCCCTTCAGACCCTCAACGATGATATCGACACCGTCTGGACGGAGGTCGCGGGAGCTCTGAGCCAAATGTGCGTGGTGTCCCCGCGCGGATACACCCCCTCGTCTTTCGTGTGGCGCCTAGGAACTTCCCTGCTGACTGTGTCTGCCCCAACAAAACAGTGAGGCCCTCTACGAAGACGAGTCGTTTCCCGAGCGCCAGCTCGCTGCCCTCGTGCTAGCCAAGGTGTACTATCACCTTCAGGCCTATAATGAGAGCATGACCTTCGCCCTCGCCGCCGGCGATCTCTTCAAGCTTGATGCTCCCAGCGAATTCGAGGAGACCATCATCTCCAAGTGCGTGGACCAGTACATCGCCGTCTCGTCCTCGCGTCACACCCCCGCCAAGCAGTCCAAGGGCGAGGCGTCTCTTCCTCCTCTTGAGACCACCTTCGCCGGCGGCATCGAGGCCTCGTCGCTCATCTCCCCGACCACACCTTTCTCACAGTCGGCCCTGCCCTCCAAGTCACTGCTGTCCCGCGCCTCGACCGACAACACCATTCTCGACCCGACCTTCCAGCCCGCCACCAAGCAGGGTCGTTCCGGCTCCATTGTCCAGCTTCCCGACGAGGGCACACAGGTCGCCCTGCAGCGCGTGGTCGAGCGTCTTTTTGAGAACTGTCTGAAGGAGGGGCGTTATCGGCAGGTTGTCGGCATCGCTGTCGAGGCCAAGAAGCTCGACGTGCTCAAACGCGTCATCAAGAGGGCGAGCGATGACGAGAAGCGCTCCAAGGGCAAGTCCCAGGACTCCAGCCAGAGCCCCGCGGATGAACTGATGGAGTATGCTCTGGGTATCTGCATGGACGTGGTTCAAGAGCGCAGCCTGCGGACCGAGATCCTCCGGCTCATTCTAGATCTCCTGAACGATATCCCGAACCCCGACTACTTCGCCATCGCGCGGTGCGTCGTGTATCTCAACTCGGACGAGGAGGCCTCCACGATGCTGCGCACACTGATCAGCAACGGAGATGTCAACTCGATAGCGAACGCCTACCAAATAGCCTTCGACCTCTACGACAATGGCACCCAGGAGTTTTTGGGCAAGGTCATCAAGTCTCTGCCATCCGGAGAGCCGCCCAAGAAGCCTGAGCCTGCAGCCGAAGAAGCCGAGGCAGCCGAGGGGGATTCCCTGCTGAAGAATGTCGAGACTTCGGCCAACGAGGAGCCCCAAGAGGATGAGGAAGAGGAGGTGTCCGAGGATGATGCCAAGGTCTTCAAGAACATCCGGTCGATTCTGGATGGCAGCAAGGCTATCAAGCTAGACCTCGAGTTCCTCTACAGGAACAACCACACCGATCTGAGCATCCTCAACAAGGTGCGCGAGAGTCTAGAGGGCAGAAACTCCATCTTCCACACCGCCGTCACGTTTTGCAACGCCTTCATGAATGCCGGAACGACACACGACAAGTTCTTCCGGGACAACCTCGAGTGGCTCGGAAAGGCCGTCAACTGGTCCAAGTTCACTGCTACCGCCGCCCTCGGTGTCATCCACCGCGGCAACCTGTCGCAGTCGCGCAAGCTCCTCGAGCCATACCTGCCCAAGCAAGGTGGCATCAGCAGTGGCTCCATCTTTAGCCAGGGTGGTGCTCTGTACGCCTACGGCCTCATTCACGCCAACCACGGCGCTGGCGCCCTGGACTACCTGAAGACCATATTCACGTCGACCGAGGACGAGGTTATTCGTCACGGTGGCGCGCTGGGTCTCGGAATCGCCGGCATGGCTACCGGTGACGAGGACATCTTTGACGATCTGAAGACCGTTCTTTGGGCCGATTCTGCCCTCAACGGCGAGGCCGTCGGTCTGGCCATGGGTCTGATCATGCTGGGCACTGGTAACACGAATGCGCTCAAGGTCATGTTCTCGTACGCCCATGACACTACCCACGAGAAGATCGTTCGCGGCTGCGCTCTCGGCATGGCGCTCATAATGTTTGGCCGCCAGGAGGGCGCGGACGTCATGATCGAGGGTCTCCTCGGCGACCCGGACCCGACCCTGAGGTACGGTGGTATCCTGACCATCGCCATGGCTTACTGCGGTACCGGAAGCAACAAGGCCATCCGCAAGCTGCTGCACACGGCCGTCAGCGATGTCAACGACGACGTGCGTCGCATCGCTGTGATGAGTTTGGGATTCATCCTCTTCCGCAAGCCCGGGAGCGTTCCTCGCATGGTCGAGCTCCTTTCCGAATCGTACAACCCCCACGTTCGTTACGGCTCGGCCATGGCTCTGGGTATCTCGTGCGCCGGCACCGGTCTTGACGAGGCCATCGACCTTCTCGAGCCCATGATGAAGGACCCGACCGACTTTGTGCGCCAGGGCGCCCTTATTGCCCTGGCCATGATCCTGGTGCAGCAAAACGAGGCAATGAACCCCAAGGTGGCCTCGATCCGCAAGACGCTCAAGAAGGTGGTGGGCGACCGTCACGAGGACGCCATGACGAAGTTTGGTGCCGCCCTCGCTCTTGGCATCATCGATGCCGGTGGACGCAACTGCACCATCGGTCTGCAGACACAGACGGGCAACCTCAACATGGCCGGAATCGTCGGCATGGCTACTTTCACACAGTACTGGTACTGGTTCCCCTTCACCCACTTCCTGTCGCTCAGCTTCAGCCCCACGTCCATCATCGGTCTCGATCACGACCTCGAGATCCCCAACTTCAAGTTCCACTGCGCCGCTCGCCCTAGCCTATTCGACTACCCTCCCGAGCAGGAGGTCAAGGCCGAGGAGGGGCCTGCTCTCGTCGCCACCGCCGTCCTCTCGACCACCGCCCAGGCCAAACGCCGGGCGCAAAAGAAGGCGAGCGCTCAGCGGCGCGAGAGTATGGACATCGATTCCGCCACCCCGGCCATGTCCAAGCCTGGTCCGAGCGATGGCGCCGACAAGATGGATGTGGATGATGATAAGAAGGCAAAGGCCGAGGACGCCAAGGAGAAGAAGGATGGAGAGTCGGCTGACAAGGAGGCTTCTGTGCCTCCTGAGACCAAGAAGAAGGCGGAGAAGGAGAAGGTTGGGTACGAAATCGAGAACATGTCGCGTGTTCTTCCCGGCCAGCTCAAGTACATCAGCTTCCCGGCTGGGCGCTACAAGCCGGCGAAGAAGGTTTGTTCCTTTTTGCTATATCCTCACCTTCTTCTAGCCTGCCAACAGCTCGCCTGCTACGCCCGTGCCATCCGCTAACACTCAAATATTAGCCTACCGGTGGACCTCTCCTCCTGCACGACACCCAGCCCGACGAGCCCAAGTCGCTGATCGAGGAGAAGCTCAAGAAGGTGACGATCGAGAAGGCGCCTGTTGCCGGGGCCCAGGCGGGGTCTTCGGCTAGGGACCCCGGGCGTTTGGGTGCCGGGCTTAGCGAACAGCACCAGGCGCTCTTCCAGGCCGCGCAGCGCATCTCTGCCGGTGCCGGCGCCGGTTCCGACGACAACTGGCGCGAGGCCCTCGGTGCCGGCGGCGGCAGATCCGGCGGCGAGCGGGAGGAGCTTCTGCGTCAGCTCCTGAGCGGACAGGGGCTTGGCGTGGGTGGGGCGTCCGACGAGCGCAGCGGTGCCGCCGCTGCCGCCGGCGTCCTCACTGCCGTGGACGAGGACGACGAGTCGGGCGAGGAGGCTCCCGTTCCGACGGACTTTGAGTACTTCACCGACAATGAGGAGGAGGAGGAGCTGTGAGAGGGGACGTGACACGCTCAGGCGAGCGTGACAACGTCGGAAATAATTCCGGCTGTATTTATAGTCTGAGTTCTCACTTCTTTACTCGGCTACATACGTAGTTGATGGGGTTGACGATGGATTAGACAAGCAGTCGCTAGGTCAAGCAGTCGCTAGGTCCTGTGTATAACAGAGTCCAAATTTTCTTGCGAGAGAAGGGGCGGGGGTTTACACAAATAGACTTTGTTTCCTTTTCCTTCACTTTAGGTCGACTACTGCCATGTCCTCGCACTCTCCCCTGCCTGTTATGGATTCCATCAGCCTCAAGATGCTACTAGGAGTCGCGAGGAGCGAAGTGGGAAGTAACTTGAGCAATCGTCATGCCTTTTTCAATTAATGGATCCGATCCTGCCCGACACCGTCTGCAACCACAACTAGGGCACCTGGTCCCTGGGTATTAATACTTCAAAAAGCAACCATGGAAAACGTTATAATAATGTTGGGATGAATGACGCATAGCCCTCGAAGGCTCGACCAGTTATTAGTTCATCGCAAACTCGACCCCAGACGATCTTGACCTTCCTTCTGAGTCAAGTCTTAGACCATGTTACCCGCGTCTCTAGCAGGGGCTCCGACAGGCCTTCTAGGCTGCATAAACGCTCCACCCGTGGATCCGATGGGAGGTTGAGAGGGAGCAGCGGCTTCACGGCCGGCGACAGAGCTTCCATGGGGAGCGATAGGAGGTGTGACAGAGCGTCCGTGGGGAGCGGCCGGCGGAGCCACGGTGCTTCCGTGGCGAGCGACAGGGGGTACGCCAGCAGCGGAAGTGGAGTGGCTTCCAAGACCGTTTACAGCCTCCTTGCTGCCGAGAGCGGCGTCAGGTGTGCCCCAGTTGGCCTTACGAGTGGCGACGGCGTAGGTGGGGAGCTCCGCGGAACCGACGCTGGGGACGCCGTAGTCATATGGCGCGACGCGGCTGAGAGGGATGTGGTTGTAACGCCAATCCCAGATGGCAGCGTATGTCATGCGATAGGCGCTAAAGGCGAAGATGGTGCCAATGACGGCGCCGGCCAAAATATCATACCAGTTGTGGAATTTGTCGATGGTGAGCGCGCCGCCGATGAGGACAGCACCAAGGATGGGAGCGTAGATCAGTGCCAACTTCCACAGGGAGGGGTGATAGTTGGAAAAGACCTTGAGTTTGGCGTTGAGATAGAGGTACAGGAAGACGAAGCCGGCAAATGCTGCGGTGGTGTGACCGGAGGGGAAAGATTCCAGGGCGTCGTTGATCTGCTTCTCGTCACCAGTGCAGATCTCGCGTGTGTAGTAGAGGCTCCGGAAGCCATTACCCGGTTGCAAAAGCGCCGGGTCTGGCCGGCAGACGTCCAAGAAGTGGGGGCGCAGACCGCCGATGAGCCACTTGATGAAGACCTGGAAGACGGCAGCCGTGATGAGGGAGTAGAGCAGACCAAGCACGGCGTTGTTGAAGTCCCAGAAGGAGCGGACGCGGATCTGCATCAGGGCGAAGAAAAAGATGGGGATGACCCCGGCCAGAACAGCGGCTAGCCAGATGGGGACGACTTCCTTGCGGAGCGGATAGGCGAACTGGGGGTAGACAACCTCGCCGTTGGGGTAAGCGACAGCGAACGAGCGATTTGGTACCGGACGCAGCATGTAGACCTGAGAAGCAACGAGGCCAGCGTTAGTGACAAAGAAACCAATGGCTGGCCTTTGGAGACCAAAGTGAAAAGGCGTCGTGCGGGAAATGACAGTGGTACTGATCAAGAAACACAGAGCGGGAGAAGGACGTACCAAAAGGCCGATAGCGCCAAAGATGGCCATGGTGAGAATATCGAGCCATGTGTGCTTGAGCCACAGACCGAACCTGGGACGCTTGGCCATGCTGTAGGCCTGTGCTGGGTGGCGACGGCGGCCGAGCAGACCAAGGCGTGGCAGAGCCATGATGGCTGGGTGAGCGCGAGGTGAAGAGCAAGACGCGGGAATCCAGTAGCCGAGATAGGATATGGACTGTAACAGCTGCCAATTGCTAAGCTGAAGAGAACCAGACCCCAAAGGATGGGTCCCGAAGGCCAAAAGATGGATGTGGAATTTTGTTTGGCTATGGATGGCTGGTGAAGATCTGGAGATGTTTTGTTTTGCAAAAGGCTGCCGAGAGGAGGAATCCTCTGCTCGTCTTTTTGTAATGCGGGGTGATCCATGCGCTTCACCATTGCAGTTCCAATGGGCTACGTCATGGCTTGGGCAAATCTATCTGAGGAAAGATCTCCCCCGCCGTCTGGAGCCAGGCAAGAACCAGACGGAAACCGTTAGGCGGGAATTGTGCTCCGGGAGGGAGCAGCAACGGGGATGTGGGAAGGAGCTCCCCACAGTTGTGCCATCATCAACGTGTCGCAGCAAGGGCCCGCGTCTCTCCAGGATACCTGCCCATTGGCTGTCCCTAGGCACAACCAAGTACGCCGTAGTCCATTTGCGGCTGCCACCTTGCTGGAAAGCCGGAGGCGGCTGCAGCTCACCGTTGACGGGTTCCTAGACTTGGAGTTGCGGCGGGGGGTGCGCAAGCTCCACCCGTTTGCATTGGTGACGTCGTTCGGGATCCAAACTTGGCTTTCTTGGCACGGCGCCACGGAGCTTGCACTTTTAGCTCAACTCAACTGCACTCGCCCTCCCAATCAACGGATGTTTTGAAGAGCGAGGAGGTGCCAGGAAGGATGCCTGCGCAGGTGTAACTCGTGAAGCAGCGCGTGCCTTGTCTCGAGGTCGTTGGTGCACTCAATACACGCGCCACGTTCGAAAGGCGTTCGCCAACCCGGTATTCTTCCGCAAGAACGCGCGTCTGGTGCCAGACGAGTGCATATACGATGTAGCACGGCTGGGATTCTGCAGCCTTGTGCGAGCGCCGTTGCTTCTGGTACTGCACCTGGGGGGAACTTGGCGGGTTCTCCCCTGGTCGCCAGCGTCTGCGTCCGTGTCTCCTTCCGCTGTAGCTCGTTGTGCGGTGACCCGACTGCCTTCGCATGCGCTCTTTCCATATCCGCTACCGGCAGGTTATGTACACCGTCACGACTGGGTGCCAGCAAAGTGGAAGGGCCGCCCCCGGACGAGCAAATAGCTTTAGATGTCTCACGCACCCGGGCAATCTCAAGCGACTGGACCCCTGCTTGGCCACATGGAGGTCTCACGGAAAGAATGACATTGCGTCCCCAATCCGGGCCTGCGCTATTGAAGCCGGCTGCCTCCGCCCTAGTGCTGACGCGCTCAACTGCAAAGGTATACGCAGCAAGAGCCGAATTGTTAGCCATAATCTCCGGTGCATGACGCTGGTGTCGGACGAGATGCTCCCTTCTCCGCCACCGGACTTCTTGTGCCTATTCTGATTCTTGCTCTTTCTTCCGTTCTTCAGAGTGCGACCGTTGTAGCCGCCGGATGCAAGCCGTTGAGCTCCTTGCCAACAACCTTGCCGCCTTGACGACGACAGCGCCGTGGCGGAAACGGAGAGGGGACATGAACGCTTGCTCGATGCAGATGCTGAGATACTCCTCGGACTTCATGTTTGATCCTGCTCGCATGCTCGTGTGATTTGATGGGATAATCTGTGTTTCGAAATAGGTGTAGGGCTGTTGTTGCGGCCCGCAGATGCATCATTGCATGCACCCATCTTTCTCCGACGAATGGCCTCGCACCTGCATCGCGAATGCACGCGACACGCAACTTGGTCTATATATACACCGGCAGCAGGCAATCTTTCAACAGCTCACAGCAGCAAACCGGGTGGTTGAATGGGTATAACCGTGGTGTTAAAAATGCCACAACCTTCTTCCACGGGTGAGGGCCAAGAAAACCCCAAGCTCGCTGATTCGAATCCGTCCGTTGACGGCGACTTTAGAGCTATCGAAGTAAAATCTCCAAAAAGTGGGGTTTTCGTAACTCGACTCCCCATCGAAGGGCAGTCAAGTGAGCTTTTGTGTTTTTATCCGTTTTTTTTTTTTTTTCTTTTCCCCCCTTTACCTCTTGCCCGGCCGCTCTTCCTCTAGATCCGTGGGCTGACTCTCAAAACCCGACAAAGAATCACCGAGCCCGTCTGTTGCAGGCCTGAACTCACCCTGTAGACCTCTCTCGCTGTCGGCGTCACCCTCCACGTGTGTGGTGTCTCGTGATTGCCCTCCTGATCCCTTGGACCCCTTCGATGGCTGAGATGTCGCCATCGGGCTCCCGCCAAACGTGCGCAGCGCAAACATGGGTCCGCTGTCGCCGATCCTTTCCGAGCCGGCCGGGGGTCCCTTCCTCGACTGGGCTCTGCCAGACAGGTGCTTCCAAAGCGGCAAGCACACCGGGATGGCGATGCAGACGAGCGTCATGGCCAGCTCGGCGATAGACCAGCCGCAGGTTGGGATCGCGTCGACTGTGTAGTTCTCGCTGGCCAGCCCGCCCAGCCCGATGGTGCGCTTGACGCCGCAGGCCGCGGCCACGAGGCCTAGGCTCATGGCGCCCGCGATGACAGCGCGCTCGCGCAGCGGCCTGTTGAGCCGCCACACAAAGATCCAGGGGAACACGGCGAAGAAGACGTCGGCCGCGACGCAGGACGCGCCCAGCAGCACCGCGAACGGCGTGATGGGGATCGGGCAACGCCCGCCCTCGATCGTCTTGTCCCACAGGTAGGCGGGCGGGGAGCACTGGAAGGCGAAGACGAAGGACGTGACGCCCGTGACGAGAAAAAGGATCCCGATGGTTGTCCAGATGGCGATGCGGTGCCACCGTACCGTGACCAGGCGCAGCAGGAAGAGCCCCAGCGACACCTTGGCGACGCCCATGGTCGAGACGCCGAAGATCTGCCCGATTATCAGGTACAGGAGCGCCCTGGTCAGCCGGTCGGGGCTGTCGTCCCATAGTGCCTGCTGGTTTTGTCCCAGGCCGTATAGTGCGGATATGTGCACCATGATCATGCAGGCAAGAAGCAGGACCTGTATGGTTAAGGAGGGTAATATGGGTTAGCCCGGACGAGATCTTTGGCTGGAAACCACCTGGTGTTCTGTTTTAGACATGAAAAGTCGTACAAAAGATCCATTGTAAATGGTGTCGTCCCAGCCGTACGATTTGACGACCACCAGGCGTGTGTAAAGACGGAAGAAAAAGCAGACGGCGGCAACGCCTGTTACCGACCACGAAAGGGATAAAAGCCAATGGCCTTCACCTCCTACGGTACCAATGGGAGTGACCTCCATAGTGTGTGGCTTCACTGAAGTGATATGAAAATGGAGCCAGAGAAAAAGCTGCCGGGGATCAACAAAGAGACAGACACTGCTGGCGCGCCGTTTAGTATCGTGGTCGAAGGAACCAGCGCGTTTATGTGTTTATCGAGCCAGCCGTTTGGATTGGATTCATGGTTGCTACTTTCGAAATCCCTCATTATCACACAGCGCATATCTCATTGTGCACAGTAGACCACATAGCCCAGATGGCAATCGAGTCGCCTCAGGGCACCAAGGTGGCAGGGCGTGGGGGAATGGAGGACGAGGACGGCTCGGCTGGCGAGGGGTTGGCTGGTACACCAATGGGAGGTAGTGTTCGCAGGATTCCCTCAGCCCGGGCGTCGACCCTATCACCGTCGGGAAGGGCTACAGGGTGCAACAACCTCAGGTTCGTGTGGGTATCACGGTTGAAATCAATTTTATGCATGGTGCGGCGAAAAGCAAATCCCATCCCTGTCGTTATTGCTCAGCCGTGGCCACGGATGTCGGCGGCTGAGGTCTTCCGCGAACAAAAAGCAAACAAAAAAATAAGAAAACTGCCGTGTGCCTAGAATGCGGCCCACGGAGTACCTTCTTTATACGGTCTAGTTCACCCACAGGGTATCATCTCGGCGGATTACCGATCGCCAATGGCTGCCGAGGGGAGCTCCCCCTTGGGTCGTTATTGTCCCAGCGCCGGGAGTGACTGGGTGTGATCCGGCTGCTACCCCGGGCCCCCGCCTGGAGCCTGGCTTATAGGTAGTAGGTAAGTAGTAGGTAGGTAGGTAGCTTGGGGAGACGGAGGGACAGCGGCGGCATATATGCAGGCAACAACCCAGTCAGGAATATCTCGCGAGCTCCTTCAAGGCCAAAGCCTGCACGAAAACCCGGCTTGTTCGTGCACGCCTCACTGGATTCGGCGATACCTCCGGGGCAGCGGATGCAACAAACTTGCCCAGCATGGCGTCCATACTAGGGCGGCTCGAATCGGCCCTCTCGCACGGGATTGCGGCGCTGTTCATCTTGGTGGCAGCGCACGTCGCCTGGGGTGTTCTGGCTAATTACCGCTCTCCGCTGCGCAAATGCCCTGGTCCCTTCGTTGCCCGTAAGCTGCTGCTTCCCGTTCCCGTCTGGCGCCTCCCCAAGAGCTTGGGGGCTACGCTCCATTGGCTTACACTGCTCATGTCGCTACCTACCTAGGGTGGACGGATCTATGGCGATTCTACCACACGCTGCGCGGTGACATTCACCTCGTCAACAAGCGCATGCACGAAAAGTACGGCCCCGTCGTCCGTACGGGGCCGAACAACCTGGATCTGGACCTCCCCGAGCTCATCAAGACCATCTACACGACAGACGGCAGGTGGTGCAAGACCGAATTCTATCCGCCTGCCAGCAGTATCGTCGATGGAAAGGTGGTGTACAATGTCTTCAGCGTCCGCGACCCGGTCGAACACGCGCGGCAAAAGAGGCCGATCGCCAAGCACTACTCGCTCCCGAGCGTCCTTCAGCTGGAAGGCCACGTGGACGAGGCTATACTGCTACTGGGTCGCCAGCTCGAAGACCGCTTCATGAGAACCAAGGATGGAAGCTTTGGCGAAAGCTTCGATCTTGGCGAGTGGATCTCGATGTGTAAGTGACCGACGGCGCCCTGAGAGCTGCCCCGTGTGTCTATGACCTGTTATTTTCTGACACCCGGCCGTCCACACCCCCCAGATGCGTGGGATGTCATTGGCCAGATCACCTTCTCCAAGCACTTTGGCTACCTCGAGAACGGGCGCGACTTTGACGGGCACATAAGGTTATCAGGATTCGGCTCCGACTATATGGCCGCCGTCGGCCAGCTGCCGTACCTGGACCGCTGGATCGACAAGAACCCGTTCTTCCCCATCGGCGGCGCCACCAGGCTGCTCCTGCCGACGCTGCGGAGGTTCCACGACCGCATGCGCAGCCTCGAAAACCACAAATCTACTACTATCACCGACGACTTCCTGGACCGGTTCGTGCAGGCCAAGGCCGAGCACCCCGAAGTCGTGGACGACAGGCAGATCGTCAGCTACCTGACCATCAACATGGTCGCCGGCGCCGACACGACCGCCATCACCATCAAGGCGGTGCTGTATTATGTTTTGCGCACGCCGCGCGTCAAGCGGCGGCTCGAGGAGGCCCTGGCCTCGGCCGGCCTCTGCGCCGCCAACGACGGCGAACAGGCCCGCGCGGTGCCGACGTACGCCGAGGCGCGGGCGGTGCGGTACCTCGAGGCGGTCGTGCGCGAGGCCATGCGCCTGCACCCGGCCGTCGCCATGACGCTGCTGCGGCACGTCCCGGAGCCCGACCGGACCTCCCCATCGTCGTCACAGCCGCTCGTGCTGCCGGACGGATTCGTCGCCCCGCCGGGAACCAGCGTCGGCATGAACCCGTACGTGGTCGGGCGCAACAGTGCCGTGTTCGGCAGCGACGCGGACGATTTCCGGCCCGAGCGGTGGCTGCGGGCGACCGACGACGGCGGCGAGACGCAAGACGAGTTCGCCCGCAGGCTCAGGGCCATGAACGCGGCGGACCTAACCTTCGGCGCCGGCTCGCGCGTCTGCCTGGGCAGGCACCTCGGCCTGGTCGAGGTCTACAAGGTCGTCGCGGCGCTGTTTGCGCGCTACGAGATGGATATGGTGCACCCCGAGAGGGAGTGGTGGACTCGCAACGGCTTCTTCCTTCGGCAGAAGGGCCTGCAGGTTCGGATGAGGCGGCGGGATTGTGCTTCGGCCTGATGGGGGCTAGGACTGTCCGCCATAAAAAAAAAGGGGGTCGCCGGTGTGCTCCATTCCCGCCATGGAGCGCCCCCAGATGGCTGCCAATCCTCCAGGAGCCAAGATCTCGACCCCTCACTTGACGTGCTACTGCTTTCCCCACGGAGACTACCGTCCAATGAAAAGCGTGTGTCGTTTAAGGGTAAAATCCATCGTTGCCATCGATAGGATGGGCTCCCGGTTCGAGTCCGGCCACACGCAAACCGGTGATCTCTTCTTCGCTTTTGTGAATACCGAATTCCGTTGGTTGCGTTTTGGCGATGCGTCCCTTTTGCTTCTTTCATCCCATCTGCTATTTCCTAATGATTAAAACGGCAGTCCCTGCGGAAAATACCTATCTGTGTTTACCACATGCTTATTTCTTGGGATGGTCCCGGCTGGTAGACTCCCGATAGGGATCCTCAACCGCGGGCTTCTTTGGTAGCCGAATGCAAAGTTCCGTTTTCCCAGTTGTTGGTAACTGATTCTCCTCCCCCTTTTTTACCCTGCTGTGCATTTTTTTTGCCCGATTCGGGAGCATGGCGTACAGTCGGACGACAAAAGGATCGACGGAGTTGTCGGTTGCTCCGCCACGGCGTGAAATACCCCTTTACTTCACGCATTCCCGCATTTATAATTAGATTTATACATATTGATGTCCTGGGGGAATTATTACCACCTGACTCTGCGACTT